>JAFMOC010000012.1:6332500-6612500 GCA_019802505.1 Corydoras sp. C115
GGGACATGCCGAGTATACGTCTTTAATTTGGACTTGATGCGAATAACGGCTAATGAGTTATAGCAATGTAGCCTATATGTGCTAATGACGCTAATGAAAAAATATTAGTGTAAAATAAGTGGAAGTGGAAGAGTCGACATATTTTTGATAATTATTTACCTAGACATTCTCCTGAGTATGACCAGATGAATTTTGAGAAGATTGGATTAAAATGCAGAGACTAGTTCGAAAAGGGCAGGTTTTGGACTTTGTGAAATATCTGGAGAAGTGGACATTTTTTTAATGGACATGTATGGGGACAGATGTGAAGGATGTAGTAGAGCATTATGGGATTGCATAAATGAGACGGTAGATGTACATTTGTGGAAGTTATTAGCAGTATTTAGAAATAGCGCCACCTCTGGCCAATCAGCGTCGAAATCGGGGGGTTTGTAAAGAGTGAGTAGACGTACAGAGTGGTGAAGTTTAAGGGTCATCGGTCAACGGGAAGGGCACGAAAGGCCTGTTGACAGCTTGATCGCATTTACGGTTAGTGAGAAACTCACATGTAGCTGCTATAGCGCCTATCAGAGGCCCCTTAAGGACTAGGTCAACCGAAATCGGCCTGCATCACCGGAGGGACATGGCGGGTATACGTCTTTAATTTGGACTTGATGAGATTAACGGCTAATGAGTTATAGCAATATAGCCTAAATATGCTAATGACGCTAATGAAAAAATATTAGTGTAAAATAAGTGGAAGTGGAAAAGTCGACATTTTTTTGATAATTATTTACCTAGACATTCTCCTGAGTATGACCAGATGAATTTTGAGAAGATTGGACAAAAATCCAGAGACTTGTTCGAAAAGGGCAGGTTTTGGACTTTGTGAAATATCTGGAGAAGTGGACATTTTTTTAATGGACATGTATGGGGACAGATGTGAAGGATGTAGTAGAGCATTATGGGATTGCATAAATGAGACGGTAGATGTACATATGTGGAAGTTATTAGCAGTATTTAGAAATAGCGCCACCTCTGGCCAATCGGCATCGAAATTGGGGGGTTTGTAAAGAGTGTGTAGACGTACAGAGTGGTGAAGTTTAAGGGTCATCGGTCAACGGGAAGGGCACGAAAGGCCTGTTGACAGCGGTTTGGCTAATGGCGGTCGTAAACCTCGGGGGATGTAGTCGCATTTTGGATATCTGTTAGAGACTGGACAGAAGATGATGTGTGTTGAGTTTGAGGTCGATCGCATGTACGGTTAGTGAGAAACAGACATGTAACTGTTATAGCGCCACCTATGGACAGAAGTGCGCCAAATTTCTTGGACGTCCTCAGGGACTGATGCTGAATGTGTGTGTGAAGTTGTAGAAGGTTTGAGTGAAGGGTATTTGAGTTACAGATTTTTGAATGAAGGATGAATTAATTTGAATTATGACATGTAGATGAATTTGCATGTAGCAGCGGGACTGAAGGGAAAAGTCAGAGTTTTTTTAAAATCGAGTGGAGGGCACACTCTGCTGAATTTTTTGATACCAAACACATGGGGATTGAGTGAAAAATGGAGAAGTAGTAGGAAGAAGTGGAATTTTTAAATTATGCAAATTAGCGAAAAATCTAAGTGGGCGGAGCTTATGGGTCCAAATGGCAAAGTGGTTTGTTGAGGATCTGTGAGACTGGAAAAAAAGTTTGAAGACTGTGAGAAGAAGGTGGTAGAAGTTAGACGCGTAAACGCGTTTTGCTGCTCTATTGCGCCACCAATCAATGAAAACGTCTGCATTTTGTTATCTGAGAAGATGCACACCATCTGGACGTACCCTCCGGGTTTGGTGGCTGATGACCCTGCGGTTTTGGCTGCCCAACGCATTTTTCCGGAGAAAAATAATAATAATAATAATAATAATAATAATAAGAATAAGAAAAATCCGAGCGAAAACAATAGGTTTCATGCACTTCGTGCTTGAACCCCTAATTAATTACATTTACATTTTACTTTTGGTCATTTAGCAGAAGCTTTAATTCAAAGCGACTTACAAAGTGAGCACAGGGTTTATTACAACATCTCTGGAGCAATGAGGGTTAAGGGTCTTGCTCAAGGACCCACATTGGTAACTTCAGTTGACCTGGGGTTTGAACCCCCAACCTTCAGATTGATAGACCACCACCCTAACCACTAAGCTACCACACAGCCCAAATACATAAATAAATAAATAAATAAATAAATAATAACAATAATTCCCCATGCACATCCAGGGGAGAACGTTTCAGGCGCTGGTCTGATACACCCAGGACAGGGCACAAGGACATCTATCGCTGGACACGTTCACTCACTCAGACACATGAACACTATATGGGGCAATTTAGAACATTAAATGTACCTTGAATCCATGTTTTTGGACTGCGGAAGGAAACTGGAGAACTCGGAGGAAACCGGGGAGAACATGGAAACTCCACCCAGATCGGGATTCGAACCTGGATCCCCAGGCTGAGAGGCAAACGTGCTAACCACTAAGCCACCGTGCCTCCCTAGTCTAAATTACTCTGATAATAAATATATATAATAAATATAGATAATAAGTATTTGGATGCAGATCTTAAATCAGTAAACTCCCAGTGACGTGTATAAAATCAAGCCACAAGCCAATTCATATTACAACTAGATTCTTCCAACTTTTTGGTAACAGTTTGGAGAAGGCTCTTCAGCATAAACGTGACCCAGTGCACAAAGCAACATTTATAAATGAGTTTTGTGTGGAAAAACCTGGAAGTCTTTCCAGAAGAGTGAAAGTTGTCACTCCATTACTCACTTCCCTCCATTGGCTTCCTGTCGCTGCTCGCATTCAGTACAAGGTCACTCACTCTGGCATACAGAACCATTTCTGGATCTTCCCCCTCCTACCTTCACTCTATCTTTTCAAAATACACTCCGACTCGTTCACTTCGCTCCGGTGATGATTGCCGCCTGGCGGTTCCACCTCACCGAGGAGCTAATTCTCACTCAGTGGCGTTCACCACTGCAAACATGGTGGAACGATCTTCCCAACTCTGTCCGTAAGGCAGAATCACTAAACAGTTTTAAGAAACTACTTAAGACGCATCTCTTTAACAAATACCTGTTGTAGAAAAAAAAAAGGGGGGGGGGGGGCGCAGCATCGAATAACAATCAGGTTTGATGAATTTACAGTATAGTTGGTTTTCTCCATGGCTTCTGACTTGTGGTGTTCTCATTTGTAAGTCGCTTTGGATAAAAGCGTCTGCTAAATGACTAACTGTAAATGTAAATGTAAGTTGCAAACGGAGGACTAGGAGGTCATGAACCTTGCACTTTATTTTATATGTAAATCACATTGAACGTTCATAGAAAAGCTTTTTGTGTCAGAACCCGGTAACTTGTAACGAGGAGGCTGCCGAATGGCCGCTCGATGTGATTCGATGATTCTCCTGATCATTACGTCATAAAAAACAATAGAAACAGTTTTCTTAACATTACCGTAGAGCCTCTCTCGGGTGCCCATTCTCTCAGCAGGCACTCGAACCCTCATGGAGCCACGGATGTTGCCCGTCTCTTCCCCACGATGAGACAGGTACGTGTGAAACTGCTGCGCTGTGCTGCCGATCATGGACTTTAGAGCCAGCACACACTCTCCTGCACATACAGAGATGAACCCACATCACCCAGATGATCTGCCATCACTACAGCAGCAGGGATTTCAGCATCCTGCACCACAGACATCATGACGGCACGAAAAAAAGGGTACACACTCACAGACGACTCTTAGTTTTGCAAATCAATATAATTTTTAGGCGGCACAGTGGCTTAGTGGTTAGCACGTTCGCCTCTCAGCGCTAGGGATTCCCGGTTCGAATCCCCATCTGGGTGGAGTTTCCATGTTCTCCCCGTGTCTGCGTGGGTTTCCTCCGGGTTCTCCGGTTTCCTCCCACAGTCCAAAAACATGGATCAAGTCAATTGAGTTCTCTAAATTGCCCCATATAGTGTGTCTGTGTGAGTGAGTGTGTGCCCAGCGATGGATTGGCGCCCTATCCTGGGTCTATCTGCCCAGCGCCCGAGACGTTCTCCCCTGGATGGGCATGGGGAACCCCACCGCGACCCTAATAGAGGATAAAGCGGGAAGATAATGAATGAATGAATATAATTTTTATAAAAATGGGATTTTTGTTTAGAAAGAGGTTTAGAAAGAGGTGAAGTATTGTATGTGAGTAAGACATGGAGATGACGAAGGGAGAGCAATACCGTAGGACTCGTATCCGTCGAGCGATTTGACGGTGAGTAGCAGGTGCTGGTCCTGAAGGTACTCGATGTCAGAGAGGATGGGTTTCAGTGTGGTAAGCTGTTTGGAGGACCAGCCCACTCTCAGGAAGTTAATATTATCACTGCTCTGTGAGTCGTTCTCGTAGCTCTTCTTAAACTCTACAACACACACATTATTATTAGTAGTAGTATTTTTATTTGTGCGATTGCCCTATATAGCAATCACACTATTGTTATCCGATATTCATAATTCCACCTTTTTGTCCGGCTTTTTATACTCGCAATTTTCAAGCTATCAACACTTTTTCGCAGGACACGTTCGGCTCATTTATTGTTCCCGTTTTGCCGAGCCAAAATTCCCATTCCCACTCCGCTCACTCCTGATCACTCGTTAAATTTGTTTTAGTTCATTTCCTATGGGAAAAATCAGATTTTCAAAGTGGTTCAAATTTGAGCTACAAACATGAAACTCCCAAGTGATCTGCTGAGACGCCCACAAGCTAAATCCACAGACTGATTGCGCACCCCCACACAACCGGTCATGCCCACTTGTAGTCCCATTCACTTACATTCGTTTCTCTATAGTGATATCAACGGTGTCCCAATTCTGAATCATTTGTTCTATAGACGTGACCATATATATATATATATATATATATATATATATATATATATATATATATATATATATATATATACACACATATATATACAGTGATACCTCGGTTCTCGAACATAATTAGTTCCGGGAGGACGGTCGAGAACCAAATTGTTCGAGAACCGAAGCAATGAAACCCATAGGAAATAATGGAAACTGGATTAATTCGTTCCAAGCCCCAGAAAATGCCTATTTACTGGCCTAATTTGTATATAATATGTAGAAAAACATGAGTCTCAACAAGAAATAAGAAATAAAAGTGTATTTATTAAAACAAAAAAAAATCAAATGTACTGTACAGTAAATTGTGTTTCATTTACTGTACCTGTACCAACCTTTATGGCAACCTTTAAAAACAGAGGGTAACTGCTCTTCGGGTGTTTCTCTCTCCACAAAGCGTGACTCTCTCCACAAAGCGTGACTCTCTCTCTCTGCACTCACACTGATGACGCAAGCAAGGCGCGCTGGGCTAAATGAACGCCATTCGGCTCAACTCGGCTCATCTCGGACGTTCGAGTTCCAAATATTTGTTCGGATTCCAAGACAAAATTTTCTCGAATTTCCTGGTCGAATACCGATTTGGTCGAAAGTCAAGGCGTTCAAGAACCGAGGTATCACTGTATATATATATATGCCCTCACTCAAACACCGATTCGAACACGCCCACTTTTTAAAAAATATTTCTACCTGGTTTACTGCATTGCTTTGATATACATATGCACTGTGTCTCCTACGGCCACGCTGCAAACACATAGACATTTTCTTTAGGAAATGCACCTAGTTAATCTAGTTATTAGTGTGATTGCCACATATCGTTATCCAATTTTTAAAATCCCACCATTTTTGTCCAGCTTTCTTCTCGCGGAATTGTCAAACTATTGACACAGTTCTCGCAGGACACGTCTGGCGAATTGGTGAGACCACTGCTTTTACACAGCTATAGAATCTGTTGAACCATTCCCGCTATATTCCTGTTTTGCTGAGTCAAGATTCCAATTTATTTTGCATTACAGTAATATTTGCGCTCCCGTACCTTGGCAAATTTTTGAGCTACAAAGACGAAATTCGATGGAGTCGGAGATGGTTGTAGTCAGTCCGGTCTTGTGAAATCGCTGAGTGATCGAGAGACACCCTATTACCCAGCCACACCCAATTTTTACATTGTTGGCTTTGATGTACGTATGCACTGTGTCTTGCTATGCTGCAATCACACTCACATTTTCTTCAGGAAATGCACCTCCCTAGTTATTACTTTCACTACCAAGGCATTAACGTCTAGTCTTAAATAAGGTTTGAGTTAGGATGATGTTTACAGGCGTACCTTCCAAACAGGTGGAGTAGAACTCGATGAAGAACTTGGTTCTGCTGGCTGTTTTAACAATGGCTTCAATACTCTCAAACTCGATATACGCCTGCTCTGAGGATTTTGGTAAACCTGAAATAAAGAAGAGTACTGTCACATACCTTTTACAAACAATTTGCATAAAGGTAAAACGATGCAGCAATAGATTTCGTTTCGAACAATACAATCTAATCAACAAACTGCTAAAAAGTCCTCCAGATTCCCTTTTAAAAGAAGTTTCTTTTCTTCTGGATGTAATTTCTCTACCCTGTGGTTTATACTCTTATTTTTACCAGAGGGTTTGTTCAGTGTGACGGGATTAATTAAATAAGTGTACTACAACTGTAAGCTCATCATTCATCGCAGTACCGAGCATCACAATCCAGGCAGAGAGGACAGTGAACACTGATGCAGGCCATAAAAAAGGTGAAATCAGTGAGTGCTATGAATCTGCTAACGTTTAAATTCAATGATGTAAAGGTGAGTCCCAATGCTTTATTCACATAACGTACTAAAGCAAGGCTCTTTAGGTTAATTATTTATATAGTTCTCTTTAGAACAGTACACTGTCTGAAAACTGTTTTACAGTTTTTCAAGTTTGAATCCCTAATTAGTAAAGTTGAGGCTATTATAAAAAATTGTATTTGGTAAAATTTTGTATAGGGGCGGCATGGTGGCTTAGTGGTTAGCACGTTCGAATCCCCATCTGGGTGGAGTTTCCTTTTTCACCCCGTGTCGCGTGGGTTTCCTCCGGGTTCTCCGGTTTCCTCCCACAGTCCAAAAACATGGATCAAGTCAATTGAATTCTCAAAATTTCCCCATATAGAGTGTGTATGAGTGAGTGAGTGTGTGCCCAGCTATGGATTGGCGCCCTGTCCTGGGTCTATCTGCCCAGCGCCTGAGACGTTCTCCCCTGGCTGGGCATGGGGAACCCCACCGCGACACTAATAGAGGATAAAGCAGATGATAATGAATTAATGAATGAAAATTTTGGATTTGTTTGGTTTTGTAGGAAGAAACTCTGTGAGGACCAAGGACTCATCATTTTGATTATGTTACTTTAGCAGAGGTTTACACCTTGGATAAGAAGCGTGCTTTATTAAAGTTGTTTAAATGGCCATGTTCACATTATACACTAATATTTTTTGCTTCATAATGACTTTATCTATTATCTTCCGCTTTATCCTCTACTAGGGTCCCCATGCCCATCCAGATGGGAACATTTCGGACACAGAGGAAGGCAATGTGGACAAGGGGAGAACATGGAAACTCCACCCAGATTTGGATTTGGAACCGGGAATCCCGAGCGCTGAGAGGCGAACGTGCTAACCACTAAGCCACCGTGCCACCCTCATAATGACTTGTATCCTCTTATTAAACTCGTGTGGTCAAATCGAGTCTATTTAAATCATATTTGATTCACATACATATCTGATTAACTCAGTGCTTCTCAAATAGTGGGGTGCGCTCCCCTGGGGGGGCGCAGTGCGGTGCATGGGGAGGGGGGCATAACAAGATATCACAGAGCAAGTGATATTAAGTGTATTGAACAAACCCTCAAAAGACAACATGGAGAAATATTTAACAGGGACAAGGAGAGAAAGGCGGAGAGAGACGAAGATAATGAGAGCAACAAAAGTCAACCGAAAGCTAAATGTCAAAGCGAATGTAGCGCCTGGCTTCACTGTAACTGTAACTTCACTTAAAGACATTACACCCTAATCACGCTGATAACCACTTGAGTTTTTAAATCGTAAACGTGACGCGTATATCCAGCAAACATAACGCTTTATGAAAGCTGCTTCAGAAAAGCTGTGCGCTGCAAAACGGGCGCGTTGGAGACATTAGTTCTAACTTCCTCAAAAAAACAGCACAAATTGTTGTATTAATTTTAGTTTTGTAGGTTAAAGTGTTAATAAATTGTGCTCCTGAATTAATATTGCTAATGAATTAGAATTTATTATTATTTATTGATTTTATTTTATTTCATTTTTCAGTATCAAATGCCAGTCAGTTCAAAAATATTTCTAGTTTAAATAAGGATTTCATTCGTTTCTGTTACAAACTAAAAAACAAAGTTAATAAAATGATTCTTTGATCTATATTTCTTTCCTTTTTGTTTTCTTTATTGTTAATAAGGATACATTGTTATAAAAGAGGAAAATTTAAAGACAAATGATACTACAGTGGGCGTGTAAAAATACTTTTTCATCCCATTTTGTCATGTACAGGGGGGGGTGAGTGTGCGTGCGTGTGTGTGTGTGGGGGGGGGGGGGCGCAAAAAGTTTTCTTCTTCCTAGGGGGGGCTTAACAGAAAATAATTGAGAATCACTGGATTAACTCTGAATGTGTAAGGATTAACCTGAATGTGATTTTCACACATGTGCTTGGTCCTTTCTTATAAGTAACCATCATGAGAGCAGATAATCAAGCTTTCTCTCTCTCTCTCTCTCACCATAATGATGGAGTCACATGCTGCACTGTGTCAATCAAACTCTGGTTATTACATAAATGCTGTGCTTAATTAGCTTTAACTGCTTTTCTTGCTTGTTTCTTTTGAGGTGTTGTTAATTTCCTAGAGGTGTCGTCAGATTTTCATCCATGGCTCTGCTGAAGCACTGCGGCTCCAACAATTATTGGATGGAACCTGGATTTATATTGGACTTGAAGTTCTGCAGAATGCCCTCAATGGACTTATAGGGTTTTCCAATTGTTAAATATGGGTCAAATGATCATCACACAATAGTATCCTATAGGAGTGAGCTGCAATATTCGCTGATTCGACGATTCGATTCGGAGAACCGTAGTCGACTATGAACCTCATAGTCGAATGTAGCATTTTGACCACATGGGGGTGCCCATGGCTGCTGCTAAGCATTAGTTTTTACATGAAATGTCTTTGTTTTTGTTATATATATAGCCTTTTGTCAAATAAAATCATCCTAATTTCTGTTAATATTTTTTTTAAATGATGTGTGCGCTTTAACAATAGGCTACACATTAATAAAGCTCCCCCTGCAGTTAGTTGCACATTCCAAATGAGCAGAGCTGAACACGCTACAGGGCCGTTAGCATCTACCGGTGTATTTTTCCATGATGGCTATGGCTACTAAAAAAGCTTCCAAAGTATGGGAGTTTTTTTGAAAAAGATAAAAACGAACCCAAGAAAGTAAAGTGCAAGTTATGTCATCTAATTCTTTTATATCACACGACAACAACCAACATCAGCGCAAAAGTCCAGAACGGGGATCCCATTTACGGTGCTCTAGAAAAACAAGTAAAATATAAAAAAAAAAAAAAAAAAAACACGCTTTTAAAAACCACGCTTATAGCGCCATCTTGTGGTGAAATTTTAACTGATTCGACTATCAGTCGACTATAGGGAAAATCTGACGAATCAGATTCGAATCCTTAGTTGAAGACACCCCTAGTATCCTACACTGTTGATGCTGCCCAACCGCTTAAGGTGGATGAGTCCTCCACTGAGTCTTGGTCCTCTCAAGGTTTCTTCCTTAAAATAACAGGGAGTTTTGTCTTGCCACTGTCACTTCAGCTTGCTTTTTGGTGGTTTAAAGGCTTATAACACTATAAAGCTGCTTTGTGAAAACGAGCTATTGTAAAAAAACGCTATATAAATAAATTACGTAAACACACACACACACACCTCCATACAGCTAAGCTACCATCACAAGTACATACCTTTTTTAGAAACAAACTGTGAGGTCACGCCCACCTCAAAGGTCGCAAACACAGGAGAGTGATCACTCGTGACGATGTCATCTGTACAACCTGGCAGACAAAGGTCGTTAAGATTGTTAATTACTTCAATACAAACAAAGGTCACCATTATCATGACTGTGATTTAATAACAACGTTTATAATAATAAAAGACTGAGGTTTAAATCTTACCGTAGGAGTTGCAGACGATGTGGGTTTCTGGGTAAGATTTCCAGAGAATCCGATCACACCATGATGGCACGTTTGTCCTCATCTAAGGGGAAGACAGAAGAATAATGAGGGAGCCTGCACCCTTTGTATTTCATGAATTTGAAACCAATTTAATTGACCAGGGTTCCAAATAAAATGATCAAGTGAGTTATTTTTGCCTACAGAGGAATTTATCCTCCACATTTCATCCATCCACATTTTTTAAGATTGGCGGACTCTGCGGACTCTTTTAAAAAACAGTTAAAGACTTATCTGTTTAAACAGGCATTTGGGCAAATGGGCTAGCCAGTAGTCTTGGTTGTTGTGTTTTTTGTGTTTTTTATGTTTTTATGTTTTATGTGGTGTAAATTGTGCTTTTATTGTGTTTATTCTCTTTTATTTTTTATCCTTTTGTAAAGCACTTTGTGGCCTGTGCCTATGAAAAGAGCTATATAAATAAAGTTTACTTACTTACATCCGTGCAGTGACACGCACATATACACACACTGGTGAAGTGAGCCTGTACATGGCACCCAGGGTGCAAATGGGGTTAGGTGCCTCACCCAAATGCACTTCAGCCACAGTACTTGGTGGGACTGGGAATCGAACCGACAACTTTCTGGTCGCAAGACCAGGTTCCTGTCTACAAGCCTATGACTGCCCAAAGCTAACTACAGTAGTTTGAGTGGAATGTAGTTCAATGGCAGTGTGAGCGTTGACTTTAAATAACAGAGCATGTCACATTGCAAAATAGTACTGCTATAAATCCTCATTCATTCATTATCTTCCGCTTTATCCTCTATTAGGGTCGCGGTGGGGTTCCCCATGCCTATCCAGGGAAGAACGTCTCGGGCGCTGGGCAGATACACCCAGGACAGGGCGCCAATCCATCGCTGGGTACACACACAGACACTCAAACACACTCTATATGGGGCAATTTAGAGAACTCAATTAACTTGATCCATGTTTTTGGACTGTGGGAGGAAACCGGAGAACCCGGAGGAAACCCACGCGGACACGGGGAGAACATGGAAACTCCACCCAGATGGGGATTCGAACCGGGAATCCCTAGCGCTGAGAGGCGAACGTGCTAACGTTCCGCCCCTGCTGGAAATCATTGAGTTTAATCAGATGTTAATGGATCAGATGTTAGTGGAACTGTACAGTTTGCACTGGACGTACCCCTGTGGCTTTCTGCTTCTGCCAGACATAAGTGTCACGGGATCCTCTCTCATACCGGTACGTGGGGGGGTACGATATCTCCTCTTCGGCTAAAAAAAAAAAAAGAGAAAAAAAGGTTTTAACCATCTGCCACAAAATGAGAAGCACCACATAGTTAAAACAGTCCACAGCCAAAGGTTCTCTGATCAAATCAGCCATTCTTTTGATTTTCTAAACATGACATTTACACATCCTCTATAGAAAGAATACTTTTCCCCACTGTTTACAGCAATGTTACTACATATTTAGTGCACTGACATGTGTTACGAAAAGTTGGGCGCAGGTAATACTTTATTAAAGTAAACTTCAAATTAGATTCTTAAGAAAATTAACATTGCTTATAAATATATACATATTAATCCAGTATTGATGTCCACAGGCAGTTGTCATGGCACTTCACATACAAAAAAATATATATATATATATTTACATCGTGTAGCATCATAATGTTACGTGCTTTCCGTTTCTAATACCGTGTTGCATTCCATTGTCTGAACGCAAGAGGGCGCATTATAATGTCAAGACTTTCAATTTACAACAGGTTCTGCCTAAAAGTGCTACAACGGCACGTTTTGCTGAATAAAGCAATATTTAAAGTTCTTTTATATCTTATTTCTTCAAATTAGAGAGAAATAAATGTGATTGACAATATTTTTAGATAAGAAATTAACTTTTCATTTAACAGTTTTGCTTTTATGATAAAAAACCACTTATTAGTTTGATATATAGTTCAAGAAAACACTATAACTCAGAATTGATATTAAACTGAGCAGTCAGCTGTCCCAAAACATTTCTGTACATATAAACACCTCTGTCCTGCGGAACATATTTATATTCATTCATTATCTCCCGCTTTATCCTCTATTAGGGTCGCGGTGGGGTTCCCCATGCCCATCCAGGGGAGAACGTCTCGGGCGCTGGACAGATAGACCCAGGACAGGGCGCCAATCCATCGCTGGGCACACACTCACTCACACAGACACACTCTATATGGGGCAATTTTGAGAATTCAATTGACTTGATCCATGTTTTTGGACTGTGGGAGGAAACCGGAGAACCCGGAGGAAACCCACGCAGACACGGGGAGAACATGGAAACTCCACCCAGATGGGGATTCGAACCGGGAATCCCTAGCGCTGAGAGGCGAACGTGCTAAACACTAAGCCACATATTTATATCTATTGAGAAAATCAAAACAATATGACTGAGGTGTTTTTCTAATAAGATGGTGTAAAGTCACAGAAGAAAAAGGGTGTTCCTTTGTTTCGATGTTTCATTTCATATGTTATACATTTAACAGCCACTTTATTAGGTTCTCTTTGTTTATAGACCCCATTTTTTTATTTTATCAGCTCCACTGACCATATAGAGGGATTAGTCCATTTATTTCTTTACATAATTTGTTAGTCGTCTTCACTATTGGACTTGCAGTCCTGCAGAACCTTCAGTGGACTTATATAGTTTTTCAATTGTTACACAATTCAATTGGACACCTGATTACTCTACAATCTGTACATTAGGGTTCGACACTGTTGATGCTGCCTGGCTGATCAAGGAGGATGAGTCCCCCACTGATCCTTGGTCCTCCCAAGGTTTCTTCCTTAAAATAACAACATAACAGAGTTTTTTCTTGCCACTCTCAGTTCGGCTTGCTCTTTGGGGGATTAAAGGCAAACAACACTGTAAAGCTGCTTTGTAACAATGTACTATTGTAAAAAACTCATAAACCAATAATTTATTGAACTTACTTTTACTCAGTTCTACCACCACAATTTTTACCATAGTTGCTGCCATAAAAACTCCAGTCCTGTTTTAAAGTGTTAGAGCCACATTATTGGTTTTAATTATTATTTGAGGTGATTGTGAAAAAGCCTTTTCACCCAGAGGGTAATGCAATATTTACAAAGGAGCTATTTGCATTGGTAGTTTATTGAACAAAAGATAAAACACATTATAGCCGTGTTTAGACATGCAAATATTTAAAGAACGTGCAGCAGAGCCAGGTGCGCCGTGTAAACATGACGGAGCAGGACTGTGTGTGTGTGTGTGTGTGTGTGTTTTACTCTACCTGTACTAAACATAGCATGCTTCACATGATTGATTACTAAATATGCTATTTAATACTCAATTCTGATTGGACAGTGCATATAACTGACAGTTTCTGTCTTACTGCATTACTGAAAAAGACAAACTGTCTTTAAAAGAAATGAAATTATTTCAGTTTATAATGTATTGAATTCTTGCATTTATTTTGGATGGCACGGTGGCTTAGTGGTTAGCATGTTCGTCTCTCAGCTCTGGGGATCCAGGTTTGAATCCCAATCTGGGTGGAATTTTCATGTTCTCCCCGTGTCCATGTGGGTTTCCTCTGGGTTCTTTGCTTTCCTCCCACAACCAGTGAATGTTCTAAATTGCCCCATATAGTGTGTGTGTGTGTCTGTGTCAGTGAATGTACCCAGCGATAGATTGGCATCCTGTCCTCGATGTGGTAATGGTTATGAATAACTGTACAGTAACATATGAGCTACTCCAAAAGTGATGTTTCTATTGCACTTAAATCAGAGTCACGCCAACAAAATGGCAGCGCCTACCAAAAAGATGAATTCATCCAGCGTGCAATTAGAAGCAGCAGCTAAAAATGACCCGCGTGCATCTAACGTGTGGCAGCACTTCACACAGAAACACAAGAGCGT
Organism: Corydoras sp. C115; assembly: GCA_019802505.1. Taxonomy (NCBI): domain Eukaryota; kingdom Metazoa; phylum Chordata; class Actinopteri; order Siluriformes; family Callichthyidae; genus Corydoras; species Corydoras sp. C115. The sequence continues at coordinate 6,346,594 of JAFMOC010000012.1, forward strand.
GGTGCTCTGTCAGATTTACTGTGAAGTAAGTGAAGATGGCTTTTCACAACAGCACAACTGCTACACACAAGCTTTTAAAGCGCAAGCATGCAAACATCCACATAGCAGCAAAACAGCAATGCAGGTTCAGTTTACTTGTTTTTTTTTCTGATGTAAAGAATATTATTTTAATACTTTTAACACATTTAACGTGTTTGCATTAATGGTAGTGCATTAATAACCGTTTCTTCGTGGTTCTGTGTAGATACATGCAGCTTTTCTTAATAGCGCTCATGTTTTCATATCACATTCAGATCAATTTGAATTTCCGTGCTTGAATATAGTAAACAAAAATACATAGTCAACATATATTCATTCATTTATTATCTCCCGCTTTATCCTCTATTAGGGTCGCGGTGGGGTTCCCCATGCCCATCCAGGGGAGAACGTCTCGGGCGCTGATCAGATAGACCCAGGATAGGGCGCCAATCCATCACTGGGCACACACTCACTCACACATACATACTCTATATGGGGCAGTTTGGAGAATTCAATTGACTTGATACATGCTTTTGGACTGTGGGAAGAAACCGGAGAACCCGGAGGAAACCCACGCAGACACGGGGAGAACATGGAAACTCCACCCAGATGGGGATTCGAACCGGGAATCCCTAGCGCTGAGAGGCGAACATGCTAACCACTAAGCCACCGTCAACATATATATAGTCCATAAAATATCATGTCATATGTGCCGCAGAGTTCAGTCAGTGCAGTGTTTTTCATCAAGAACTGACTCAGGTGATTTAATCATTTAAAGTAAAGTATTTGGGGAAAAAAAGGATCATTTTTACATTCAGTATTTTTGATAAGACATTTCAGTAACAGTAAAAGACTCATTTTAAGATATTCCACCATCATTCTAATGTGCTTTATATTGTACTTAAAATTATTGAATCTCTTGTGGCTGAGATTTGATCTTTGATAAAGCTGTTAATGCTAAAGCAGTTTTGTGTTTCAAGAATGCCCTTAAGAGCACTGTGTTTGATTAAAGAAAATATTTCAACATTAATAGGTTTTGATTTTTCATTATTTTGGAAAAGTTATTTTAATTCCAAACACAATCACATTGGAGTAAGAGCTTTTAGATGAATTGACTAATCGGAAAAAAGAATCGTTGGATTATTCGATAGAAAATGAGTTGTTAGGTGCGGCCCTACACTGTAGTGTTCAGAATCATCCACTTCCCAACCATCATACAAACCTGCACATCTACTGGTGTGAATGTTTTAATGACCTTTAATAGACCAGTGACTAGTTTAGAATGTTTCTTTGTTTCAACCACTAGAAACTAGGCAGTTTTAGACATTTGGAATACTGGAGCGAATCTTAAAGTAAGTGAAAACGACAGGTAAACCTGGAAACCACGTGGTTTAAGTTAAAGAGGAAAGAAAAGGGAGGATTTAGAATCATACCAAATCTCAGGAAGACCTTGTTCTTCTCTCTCTCCAGATTGAGCTGGTCAACCTTCAGCAGTGGCTCAAACTCCTTCCTGTTTATGTAGTTTAAGATTTCCTGCATGTGCGTGTGTGCGCATGTGGGAGTGTGACAAACAGAAACATGGCTGTTACAAACATTTATTATTAACTCTGAACATGACGTTTAGTTCCTTACCAAACCTCCATTAGGATTAATAAGTATCCGTTCATCCTTCTGTCTATTCATCTATACTCACATAAATCCATCTATCTACAATGCACGCAGCCATTAATTAATTTACACATTTATTTAAATCCTATGCATTCAACCATCATTCAATCAAGTCATGAACAGTTTCTACTTCATAAAGTTTATTAATTTGTCTATTCTTACATTTGTGCATGGTTTCAAAACAAATGTTTAAAGTGTAAACTCCAAAAAAAGAAGAAATATTATTTAAAATTATATATATATATATATATATATATATATATATATATATATATATATATATATATATATATATATATATATATATATATGCACACACACACACACACACACACACGTATGTTTATGTGTGTATATTTACACATATGTTCATTTGTGTGTTGTGTGGGTGGGTGAATTCACCTGAATATCCATGTCCAGCCTATAGTTGAGGTCCCCGAACCAGAAGAGATGCGTGAAACGCAGCGAGATATCAAATGAGCTCAGCTGTTTATCCCCCAGCGAGAGCTGACGCAAGATATCCAGGTAGTTCTGGTTTCGTCTGCAACAAGGATTCATATTCTAATATATATGAAACTAATCTCCAGCGGTTAGCACCGCAGCACTAGGGGTGAGATGATTAATCGTTTTTGTGATTAAAAAATTCACAATGAATTAATCGCAAGAGCATGTCAACATAGTCATAACGCCATTCATAAGAAAAATAATTCTTATGCCGGTAGCCACAACTTAGACCAAGCGGCAGTAAACCTTTCTGTTTAGTTTGCCCTTACAACAAAAACCTTTTTCTCTTTTGAATGCTGATATGTGCTTTAAGGGACACAGAGTTAAAAAAAAAAAATAATAATAATTTAATATTTTGTCTTATAACGAATATAATAATCAGAGAATTGTGATTATCTCTCAGACAGTACCATTAAAATCTGTATTCTTCTCATCCATAGTCTTCTTGGTCACCTTAAATCAAAAAGGCTGATGCTAGTTGTTCAACTGACGCTACTAAACAGTCTCTGAATTCTTAATAAATATTTAAACAGTTGCTAGAACCCAGTGATGCTAATTAGACACCTTCGAAAATTAATACATTTCTTTAGGGGTTCGTGAAGTTCCTGTGTATTAGGTGATGAATCACAGATCAAAAAGGTTGATGGTACAATCTGCAGTCACCACCGAAGTTAATGAACTGTATGACAGAATGACCTCTTTGTTAAAAACCTTACCTACGACTAACCATTAAGACAGTGAGGGCTTGGGCTTGTTTCACAGCTTGAACTCCACCTTTATACCAGAGTACTTAAAGAACATTTAAGGTCATATGTCCAGATTGCCCTCAAACTGGGTTATATAACATGAAGGACATCGTTCAGAGCTGTGTGCAAAACCTAAACTAGCTTCTGTGCACTGGAGTAAATGCTGCAGCTGATAAAGAACATAATGAGCTTATTATGATGTAGGAAAACTAAAATGTCAGTACTGTTTGTGTTTCAGCTTAACATCAGGCCTCGGGACCTGTGGCTGAGAAACCAGCCAGCTGGCTAACACTCATTTCCTTAATGTTTATCTATTAACAGTTTTTCTAATAAATAAACCATTTACACAACCTGCAGCAAATTATAATCCAAACTGAACAATGAAGTCCCTAACGCTTTTCAAACAAGCTTAGCATTCAGAATGAGAAATACACTTCTACATATGGCCAAGCTTAACATTCAGTCATACTGGAAATAATTATTTATTTATATTTTGGGTGTTATATTTACTACACGGAGCATAAAAGAACAGCACAAGAGAGTCGGGCATTAAGTATACGAAAAAGATTTTAAAACACTAATTATTTCCATGTGGGGGAGACAATGTAGCAAATATAATAGAGAACAATTCTAAGTAAAATTCCTGTTTAAGGAACGTTTCACAGAAGTCCTTACTGGACATGATCAGTCTGTCCTGTTATCTTACCTGTGGATCTTCTCATTCCCAGAAGTCAGATGGCAGTTGACGAAGCCGAATGATGTTCCGTTAAACATGAAGGAGACACCCACCGCCCCTTTATTACCTTGAAATAAAAATATCCCAGTATTAACACCAAATGACTTTTTTTTTCTTTGACTTTTGAGTTTTCAGGTTTTTCATATTCTTAATTCAGCTGCATCAGCACTTCATTAAACTATCATACGCTGTCTAATTCAGACAACAAGAGCTGCGAAATATACCGGTATGAAAGACACACCATGATACTGTAAATATATATTTTTCCAACACTTGTTGAATTTGTTCGTTCCACGGACAATATAGCTGCTATTTGTAGTTCTACACTGTAGTCCATCGGTTTCTGTACATAATTTGTTAGTCCACTTTATTCTGTTCTCTACATATAATACAGATTATTATCAGTAATACAGAACATGTATTATTTAAGTGATGATTAGTTAAGTTGTTTACTATTCTGAAGACCCTTGATTCTTTAGAACCTGTGGTTCTAACTCGTGGTTCTTTAGAACACTAGCTCAAATTGCATGCAGGGAGGGGCGGCACTCTGATGTACCACACAAACCTAAAACCTTTTTTTTTTTTTAAATCATAAAAATAAAATAAAAAATAAAAAAAACAAGGTACTTTTGAATTTCCCCATTGCGGGAGTAAAAAAATTATCATAATCACGTATATAGTAAATGTTTTTGAGCCACTTAATAAAAAAAAAGCAATTAGAAATGAATATAATATAATATAAATAGTTACATGATGCACTGTGTCAATTTAAACTCTGGTTATTACTTAAATGCGGTGCTTTATTAGCTCTAACTGCTTTTCTTGTTCAGCTTGCTCTTTGGGAGTTTAAAAAAGGTTTAAAAAACTGTAAAGCTTCATTGTGACAATGTACTATTGTAAAAAACGCTATATAAATAAATTACAACAGTATTGAAAAAAAACACAAATAAAAAAAATTATAGCCTAAAAGTAAAGTAGATAATATTATCTGCAGGAAAATGGAATAAAAACATAAATATTTTAAAGGAAGGTTTTAACAATTCGTTCAAAGTCTCAAAAGCTCAAAGGCTAATTATTGTGGTTAAGGAACCAGCCTTGTGACCTGAAGGTCTGGTTCGATTCCCTGTCCCACCAAGTACCATGGCTGAAGTGCCCTTGAACAAGGCACCTAACCCCAATTGCTCCCCGAGTGCCGTGTTCAAGGCTGCCCACCGCTCCGTCACATGTGCTCACTTTACCAGTGTGTATATGTGTGTGTTTCACTGAACAGATGAGTTAAATGTGGAGGACAAATTCCTCTGGGTGTACACACAGTAGGCTAAATAGATCATTATCACTTTATCTCTTATTATTCAAATCATATATTTACAACTTTTGGATCACAACTTATTTGAAATACATTAGAAAACAACAACTACGACCACAATCTACTAACTACCTCTGATGCCTTTCTACAGCTGTGCCTTAAAAATAGGTAGAAAATAGAGGCACAATAGTGAACTGATTTCTTATATATGGCTTTAATTATGGTCTATAAGCCTAAAATAATCTTATATCCTTTCAGTTTAAAAACAAGTTGTTCCTTAGACATGGACTATTGTCCTTACAGATAACGTTCTATGATCAACCTGCAGTTGATGATTTTAAGGGACACATTTTAATACATTATGTCCAGTTTAAAAATTGGAAACAAAAATAGAACAATAGCAAGTTTTCTTCTGAATAAAAGGTCAACGAGCCTCACGTGATATAGTTTCAGAAGGTTGTTTCAAGAACATGGTGTACAATTACATTTTGTTTTCTAACATTTGTTTAATTAAAGCAATAAACTCATCACATTATTTATTAAAAAACAAACACACTTCACTAAAAATACAATGCAATAAACGCCTTAAACTTTTAATTCCTGAAGGAAACATGTTGATAATTACTTACGGGATAAGAATACATTTAAAAAATGTAAAAACCACAAAGTGATTAATCTGTTGGACAGCCCGTGTGATAAGCAGCTTCAGAAAGCTGACCTGCTCAACACTTCAGGAATTTCAGGATATCCTCCAGCATGTGTCGGTACACCCAAGTGAGTGTGTGTGTACGTGTATACAATCTGGTTTACTTGCACAAAAATCACTGTTTGTCTCAGCAGGAGAGTGAAAAGGGAGGTGTGAGCATTACCATTACTCTTTTAAAAGTGAATGACTCTTCAGAGCTACACCAGCATTACAGTCAGACTCTGTCATCTATACAACTTTTTGTTGTTTGGTTCATCTTAAAGTGGAATAAGAGGTGCAATTTTTATTTTTTGGTTCCCAAAAAGCTTAGACTTTATTTTTTATGTTTATTCAGGTTAATGCTTTATTCTGGCAATGCTTATTTCACAAACATATACTCAGTCGGTCCACCTCATTATCCATTTCATCAACTCCACTTACCACATTTATTTCATTCATTCATTCATTCATTATCTCCCACTTTATCCTCTATGAGGGTCGCGGTGGGGTTCCCCATGCCCATCCAGGGGAGAACGTCTCGGGCGCTGGGCAGATAGACCCAGGACAGGGCGCCAATCCATCGCTGGGCACACACTCACTCACACAGACACACTCTATATGGGGCAATTTTGAGAATTCAATTGACTTGATCCATGTTTTTGGACTGTGGGAGGAAACCGGAGAACCCGGAGGAAACCCACGCGGACACGGGGAGAACATGGAAACTCCACCCAGATGGGGATTCGAACCGGGAATCCCTAGCGCTGAGAGGCGAACGTGCTAACCACTAAGCCACCGTGCCGCCCCCACATTTATTTATATCCATTTATTTATATGTCCATACCAGTGGTTCTCAAATATTTCAGACCAAGAACCATCCATTATCAAACCAAATTATCCTAGTACCACCTATGTTTTTCATCCTGGAACAACGTGGCAAACACCAATTTGGAATGTATATTAAAGAGTGTATATTAAAACAATAAGACACGAGAAGGCATGGCATTATTGTGAATAAATCACGGCAAAGAGGTGTTTTTAGGCATGAAGTGGAGTGAAAGAGCATTATACCTCTTTCTCGTGATTTATTTACAATAATACACAACCTCCAGTGCCTTAGTGCTTTTATAAAATGGTTCCAAACACACTAAATAAATAGTAAAAAAACAAGGTTTGTTTCATAAATGTATTTATTGAAAGCAAACTTGCTAATAAACTGCATTTCCCCAACGTAATGTATTCTGTTTTTTAAAAATTAATCCTGACAGCAAGTAACATGTTTCTGGTTTCCATCCATCTCTAGGGAAACTTGGTTGTTTTTTAAATTGACATGTTCATTATAATGTAAGATTAATATAACATTATTTTAGGGTTTTAGACTATAATTAACACCATAAATAAGAAATCAGTTCACTAGTGTGCCTTTATTTTCTACCTATTATTAGGCAATTACATATTGCGGCCATGTTTGTTGTTTTCGACTGTATTTAAAATAAGTTATAATTTGAAACTTCATCCATCCATCCATTATCTTCCGTTTTATCCTCTACTAGGGCCGCGGGGGTTCCCCATGTCCATCCAGGGGAGAATGTTTCGGGCGCTGGGCAGATACACCCAGGACAAGGGGCCAATCTATGACTGGGCACACACTCACTCACACAGACTCACACTATATGAGCGCTGAGAGGTGAACCTACTAACCACTAAGCAACCGTGCCCTAATTCTTAAACTGTAAAGCCTTTCAGCTTTAAAAAGTAGGATCAATGTTGAAAGAATTAAGTTAAAATCTTCCTTTAAAATATTTCAATTTCTACTTAAATTACAGAATGCAGTTTTAAAAAATATATATATTGGGAAAATAATGTATTGTATATATCCATACCACTTTGTGTACTGCTAATGGTACATGCACCACAGTTTGAGAACCACAGGTCTATGTGATTATAGACTGCAGTCCATCTGTTTCTTTACATACTTTGTTATTTCCCTTCACCTTAATTTTCTTCATCAGTCAGGACCTCCACTGAAGCACACAGAGCAGGTACTTTTTTTGGGGGGTGGTTAACTATTCTCAGCAATAGCATAGTTGACAATAGCATGGTGGTTAGTGTTGGTGGTTAGTGTTAGTGTGGTTGAGTCTGAAGAGGGTCATCAGTGAGCTGCAATATTCGCTGATTCGACGATTCGATTCGGAGAACCGTAGTCGACTATGAACCTCATAGTCGAATGTAGCATTTTGACCACATGGGGGCGCCCACGGCTGCTGCTTAGCATTAGTTTTTACATGAAATGTCTTTGTTTTCGTTATATATATAGCCTTTTGTCAAATAAAATCATCCTAATCATCCTAAAACTCATTGATCTGAGTGTTTTAGGTTTTTTCTTTGAAGTGGAAAAAAGTCCAGAATGGGGATCCCATTTACGGTGCTCTAGAAAAACAAGTAAAATATAAAAAAAAATAAATCTTTTTTAAAAACCACGCTTATAGCGCCATCTTGTGGTGAAATTTTAACTGATTCGACTATCAGTCGACTATAGGGAAAATCCGATGAATCAGATTCGACTATGAAAATCCTTAGTTGAAGACACCCCTAGTCATCAGTGTGGAATCCAAAGAGTGAATGACGCATGTGGGACCTACCATCAAACTCAGAACCTCATAATGGAAATTCTACTGTCTTCTGAGGAACAGACAGTGAGACTAATCACAGATACTGTATATGTCAATGTGTTAGTGTTCCTTACCCAGAGTATTAGCGATTCCAGTTTTGACGCTGGACACCCCAACATGACTGATCCGATTTTCGTGTTCCGGTTTTACCAAAACCACGATCTTAATGTTCCACAGAGTCTGAACAGCTATCTAGAACAATGCAGGAATAAAGACGTATTTTAAAAAATGACCGCAAGATAATTTACTTGTATAAATACACACTATCAATCAATTAACACACAATTGTTCCACTTGTCCGTGTGGGTTTCCTCTGTGTTCTCTGGTTTTCTCCCAAATATCCAATAACATGGATTCTAGGTAAATGGAATGTTCTAAATTGCCCCTTATAGAGTGTGTGTGTGTGTGTGGGATGGGCATGGGCATGGGGAACCCCCCCCCCCCACGACAAAGATTATGGATGACTGGATCTATATATAATATGCCTTGACACTATACTGTAAATTTATACATTTGTCAGTACAATAAAGCAAAATGACTTAAACTAAATTGAAAGAGAGGGACCACGAGTGAGACAGAGAGCGAGATCATGAGCACGAGCAAGAAAGAGAGAGAGAGCTTGCGATAGAAAGCGAGAGAGAGACAATACTCTAAGACATACGCTATTTAAACAATAATGTAACATATTGTACAACAGTACCATCACATTACAGCTGCATTGACTTCCATTTCTTAGATATCTTTTAAAGGAGTTGAGTGTGACTGCAAATTCTTGCCCATTCATCCAGAAGAGCATTTGTGAGGTCATGCTCAGATGTTGGGCAGGGCACATGACTCACAATCTCTGTACTAGATCATCTGAAATGTGTTAGTTAAGTTCAGTGCTCTGCGGCACGGTGGCTTAGTGGTTAGCACATTCGCCTCTCAGCGCTAGGGATTCCCAGTTTGAATCCCAATCTGGGTGGAGTTTCCATGTCCTCCCCGTGTCCGCGTGGGTTTCCTCCGGGTTCTCCGGTTTCCTCCCACAGTCCAAAAACATGGATCAAGTCAATTGAGTTCTCCAAATTGCCCCATATAGTGTGTGTCTGTGTGAGTCAGTGTGTGCCCAGCGATGGATTGGCGCCCTGTCCTGGGTCTATCTGCCCAGCGCCCGAAACGTTCTCCCCTGGATGGTCATGGGGAACCCAACCACGACCTTAATATAGCACAAAGCAGAAGATAATGAATGAATGAAGTTCAGTGCTCTATGGAGAGTGTAAAATCAAGGCCTTCAGGACTATTTGTTTCATTACCAACTTTTAAGAATTGCAATACAATATGAATTGATTCAATACTTAATATTTGTTTTACATTGAAGCTATTAAATTTCTAATAAATAAACAAGAAAAGCAGCTCTGGAGTAGGTATTATGTGTATATCGGTGCGGATGTTAAAAATCGGCAAACAAAATGGTGTCAACATAAACACATTAATCGATACTCTTGTGGACACATCGATGCATCTAATTCAATGAATCATTCATTCATTCATTATCTTCCGCTTTTATCCTCTATTAGGGTCGCGGTGGGGTTCCCCATGCCCATCCAGGGGAGAGCGTCTCAGGCGCTGGGCAGATACACCCAGGACAGGGCGCCAATCTAAATCAAATTAAAATTCCCAGTGATCACATGGATGTGTTGACAATAGGCCTATCGCACAGCTCTCACTCTCTTTCTAGAGGCAGTTCAGAACTCATGTCCTAACTTAAAATGAATAATGTCCTGAATCTCCAGACATGACATGGAGTTGTGTGAACAGAGTGAGAAATATAGAGTGAGGTCTCTCACCTGTTTGTAGTCGATTTCGGTGTAGTCCTTAAGTGCTGCACGCAGGTTCTCCACCCATTCTTTATCACATACCGAGTTCTCCTGAGTTCCAAACACATAGATGTCATGTGGAATGGTGACGGTCATCTCATCCAGTGTTTTACCCAAACCCCGGGATAAGACCCATGAACTGATAGATTTCGGGGAGGGAACACTTCCTGTAGCCAGAGGTAGCAACAAGCAACAAAAATGAAAAAGAAATCAATAAAAAATAACTAGACAGAAAAAAATCTAAACATTCTAAAATCCACAAAATCTCCAACGTAACTTTAGGTATAATCAGGTTAAAAGGTTTATCAGAATCAAAATACTTCATTGATTCCAAGGGAAATTGCAGATTTTACAGTTGCTCAAGTTATAAAATGTACAAAAAAGAAATATATAGTAAGAATAAAGTGGCAATTAAAAAAATAAGGGCTTAATGAAGCAAAAAAAGAAAAATGCAGCACTAGAATTAAAAATAAAATATAATAATATACAAGAGTACAGTGGTAATGGCAATGGTGACATATTGCACAAGTTATGATTTATGATATTTTAGTGTATATATATATATACATATATAAATAAATGTATATAATAGATATATAAATGTATATAATGTGTGTGTATGTATGTATGTATGTATGTATGTATATATGTATATATATATATATATATATATATATATATATATATATATATATATATAAAATATAATGTATATATATCTCCATCGTCCTGCAGATGTTTGAAGGACCTCAGAAATCTCAAAAAGTAGAAACTTCCTGTAGAGGTATTGGTGTTTTTACCCTAGACTAATTTATTGTCTATGTACATCCCCAGATATTTTTAAATAAAAAAAAAGAATTAAAGAGATAAAGAGGGCTGTTCTGAAAATGATGTTTTTCAAGAAGTTTTGCATTCCAATTCCAAACTTGACTGCAGGAATGTCAATAAACCTAAAAGAGCTCAGCAGTTAATTGTTGTTTTCTTCGGGTCCAGAATGAAAACATAGCAATTTAAAGTCTGAATTTCAAAAACTCTGAGTTAATCCGGTGACATGTAACACAGACATTGTATTCTAATTCATTAAACTTTGTTAAGAGTCATGTAAAATGAAGTGAAAGTTTATTATATGCAGTGTGGAAACCAGAACGCACTACTGTAGTATAGTGTGAAGCCACACATGGCAGACTTTATCCAAACATAACAAATGAACAAACCCTTCTGAATGATCTGTGATGTCATGATGTCATTGTTTAAAAATAGTTTGAATAAAATGTCAAATGTGTGTGTTTTTTTAATGCATCATAGAGCTTTGATTTTATTAACTATTCTCCACTAACTTGAACTGTTAGGGCTCACCCATGTTCCATGTTCCAATGAATACAGAGATCATGTCAGGCTCATCCTGGTTAGAATGCTTGTTCTTCATGAGCTGCAGCAGCTGACAGAACGCTTCCCTTTTCTATAAGACACCACAGATAGAACCTGTTACACGTGTGTGTGTGTGTGTGTGTGTGTGTGTGTGTGTGTGTGTGTGTGTGTGTGTGTGAGACATAATTAAGGATGCTGTGTCTTACTTTAGCACTAGGAAAGATGAAGTCCTTTCTCTGGCTCTTGTCCCTTTCCTTCTCAAAGACAATGCCCAGTTTATTTGGCATCCTTTGGGACTTGATCAACTGCCGAACTACACACACACACACACACACACACGCAAACAAAAACACGCAAACACACACATACAGGCACATGCGTGCACACAAATGCAAAGGTGCACGTAACCACGCACGCACACACACACGCACACACACACGCAATCACACGCAATCACACGCACGCAAACATACAAGCATGAACACACACACGTGAGAACACACACACAAACAAAAAACAAACACACAAACAAAAAGACACGCACAAAAACAAACCCAAACAAAACACACACACACACAAACAAACAAAAACACACACACAAACAAAAAACAAACACACAAACAAAAAGACACGCACAAAAACAAACCCAAACAAAACACACACACACACACAAACAAACAAAAACACACACACAAACAAAAAACACACACACAAACAAAAAACACACACACAAAAAAAACACACACACAAACAAAAACACACACACAAACAAACACACACACACACACACACACACACACACACACACACACACACACAGAGAAGCGAAAACATGCACACATGCAAAGACATGCACAAAGTCAGTACTGAGTAACATCAAATAACCGCAATACATTGTGTCATTCGGCAAAATCTCTTCTATTTATGTTATAAGCTCTTTTTTAACCCCTGCTACTACATTTTACTGAGTTCACACACATTCTGTAGTGGTCTTGTATAACAAGCTTATTTAAGGTTTAGCCACAAATGTACCATGACGTTTAGGACACAGAAATATGACTCATTCTCTGAGCCTGAACATAAAGATAAACATGCTGCTGGGTCTGAGGTCTCACATTTTACTGTGGACCCACAAGTTACAGCGCTATATTAGTCTTATCAACTAATGTAATAAATAAATTGCTCATTATATTGAACTATTTATGACTTTGTCCCTCACAACCAAAACAATAGGACATCGTGTTTTGTTTTTACTCATTCACTTACTTTTATCATGGGTAAAGGTGGTCCAGTCCTCTTGACTGTCCTTCATCTTCTTCATCACCACTAGTTTGCCGGCTTCCACATCTACACTGAGCGTGTGCTTCTGACTCTTCCCTATTTTGGTCAGTTCAGCCAAGTACATATCCAGCTTCACCTACAACATATGTTCCCTGAATATTTATACAGTATTTTGCATCAGCATGTGAATATTAACTACTAGAGGACACTGGATTTGTTATGTCCTTGTATTGATTAGATCAGTGCAAACTGTTCACTGGTATTAGTTGCAAAAGCCAACATCTGTCATGATGTGGAGGTGAATATAGAGATATATTCTTCAAAGTGAAATCTCTTCCCAGTAAGACAAAGATTATTTAAGGAGGACAGTATCAAATTCAAATTCAATGACATCTTTAACTCATGAAGTCCAGATCTGCATCCTATAGGCAGCACATGGTGCCACATGAAAATCAAACAACCTCAATCACAAACTACTGAGCAAAAATGGATGGAGGAAAAAAAAATCACCTTTAAATTACCATCTTTCATTTCAAAACAACAAAATAAGGTCAATTGAACGAAGGTTAATATCCAACCATCCATTATCTTCCGCTTTATCCTCTATTAAGGTCGCGGGGGGGAGGGGGGGGGGCTTCCCCATGACCATCCAGGGGAGAATGTCTCAGGCGCTGGGCAGATACACCCAGGACAGGGCACCAATTTATCTCTGGACACACACTCTCACACACACATTCTATATGGGGCAGTTTGGAGAATTCAATTGACTTGATTTATGTTTTTGGACTGTGGGAGGAAACCGGAGAACTCGGAGGAAACCCACGCGGACACGGGGAGAACTTAAACCCTGCCCCATCAACTAAAATAGTTCAAATATAATTATTTGATGATTGTAAATATTTAGAAGTGGATGGCACGGTGGTTTGGTGGTTAGCATGTTCTCCTCTCAGTGCTAGGGATCAAGGTTTAAATCCCAATCTGGGTATAATTGTATAATGTGTAAATGTTTATCCATCCATCCAGGTTCTCCGGGTTCCTTCAACAGTCCAAAAACATGGATTTAAAGTATTAATTCAATTAAATGCTTTGAATTGCCCAATATATTGTGTCTTTGTGTGAGTGTGTCCACTGATAGGCTGGCTCCCTGTCCTGGGTGTATCTGCCCAGCACCCGAAACATTCTCCCCTGGATGGGAATGGGGAACCCCCCCCCCCACCACAGTAGAATTACAGAATCAAGCGGAAGATAATTAATGAATGAATTAAAATATGCAGAAGTAACATTTTAACCATAATGCAGAATAGAATGATCAAGAAGTTTACAAAAATTACAGATTATCGTAATAATCTGTATTACCCCCCCCCCCCCCCCAAACACATAATAACATTGGCAAGGCAGCAAGAACCTTATCAGTTGGCAGAGAACCATTTTATATTTATATGTAGCTTAAAAAATTTTTCATAATTAACTTAAAAAAAAACTTATAACTTACAAAAGATAATTAACTTAAAAATCATCCTGTCCACTATAAAAGTTAACATTGAGTATGACTATTAGCCATTAACACATATTAAGTTTATCTTAATTAATTTGATGGTTAACGGATGTGCAGCGCTGTCATCCTAGTTAACAGTGATCATTTATGGTTTCATGAATCATATAATGTTTTTCAGCAGCTTGTGCTTAGTTTGCGTGACTGGACAAATTTTTAATTCAAATACAGAAAAACAGAGTTCAACAGTTTACAGATGGGATAAGCTGGCTCATTTTTTTGCTGTGATTTAAAACTGAATTACTGCTCCAGCCTGCTCTACAGATCATAACTGGACTTCTACTTTCCAGCAACTGCGGTGGACTGAAGACAGAGAGACAAGATGATTTTATTTAAGTTAACCCATTCCAATACAATCTAATTGGGCAGATTTAAATAGTTTGCACATTTTATATGCATTACTTTTTATTTTAAAAAGTGAAATTTCTCAGGCCTGCTCAAAGTTCCTCACAGGTAATTTGTCTCTCTGTGCATTAACACAACAAAATGAAGTAAATACATAAAAAAAACACACACACAAATAAGGTGCTTTAGTGAAGCAATCTAAAAACACTAAAATTCCACAGAAACTCAGGCTTTAGTTTAAAGTGGTATCTTTGGCTGGGATATGCTCTCCATAGCAACAACTGGTCCCGTGTAATGAATGGGAAGTTTTTCACGTCTGTCACTAGCAACTGGCTCCATTATTAGGGTAAGTACCATAAGTGACTGGTTATTGCAGGGCTAATAGTGCGAAAAGAATACAGAAAGGGAAAACAATCTATTGCAGTGATTTGTTTCATATCGTTTAATGGTTCATATGCTGATATTGAAAAAGAAACGTTATTTCTTTTTTCAGAAATGTTGCATGTTAAAATGATTCACACTCTGCATGACCAAAAATATAATCACCATTCTTTTTAAACCTGTGTTCCCATCTTGTGCATCTTGTCTCAGAATCATATGCCATAATATAAACCAGCCTTCTTTCTGTGCTTATAACTCTATCCCACTAAACTATGGATTTGGAGTGGAGAGTTCAAAATCATCAAACAAAAATGCTAGAAGAACAATAAAAATGAAAACATTAAAATGTATTAAAATCTTCTATGCACCAGCTTAATATACTGAACAAAGCTCTGAATAAAAAATAAATAATAATGTTTAACAATCAATCAATGTTATGGCCAATTGACCATAATAACCAATGCCTGATTAAATTTAAATGATTTTTTTTTTTTTTACATTTAAATGTTATTTTTAGTCCCTCTAAGGCGACAGTTCAAGTTTTTCAGTTTATATCGGTTCAATGGAATGCACTTTTGCTTTGTGACTACGATTATGCTGCTTTACGTATCATTTGCATGAAGTTGGGGAGCTGAGTGTGAGCTTGTTTTACCTCAAAGGCTTGGACAGGAATAGCCTTGCTGTGGCGAGTGGGGGGGATGGAAGGAGAGACGACACTCATATCCTGTAGAGCTTTTAGAGCCTTCAAAGAAAGAAAGAGAGCAAAGGGGAGGAGAGTAAACACAAAGAGAGTTGTATCATCAGGCCACAAAAAGCATTATCTCTAGTTGTGTTTAAACAAGAACAGAAGCCGAAACGTTTGAGGTCTTAATTTTGATCTGAGACCGGTCTGACAGATAAACTCTCACACCGAAAACTCCGCTTGTATTGTTTAATTGACAGCATAAGCATAAAATTATCCATCCATCATTCATTATCTTCCTCTTAATCCTCTACTATGTTCAAATTCACAGAGGCAGCTCATGACAGAAAGGTTGAAGGTTGTGAATATACAAAGAAGGCTTTCATTTTGAATATACAAAAAAGTAACTGAAAAATGCATCAAAGGTTTCAGCATCAAATG
Organism: Corydoras sp. C115; assembly: GCA_019802505.1. Lineage (NCBI taxonomy): Eukaryota > Metazoa > Chordata > Actinopteri > Siluriformes > Callichthyidae > Corydoras > Corydoras sp. C115. The sequence continues at coordinate 6,362,835 of JAFMOC010000012.1, forward strand.
TAACGATGTGGGACCGGACACGGACCGGAGACAGGAATTTCCACTGACAGGAACGGGCTTCATTACAGACTGTCTATTAAACATATATTTAAAATACGGTTGTTGGACGGTGTTCTTACGGAAAGTCCCGCTCCTGCGATGTTACAGCTTATAAAGGCTGCATAAGCTCATTAAGCAGAGGCCTCATCAGGTCAATAAATTACTTTTTTTTACAGTAATTACAGTAATTTCCCAGAGGTGTTGTCAGCTCTTTATCCATGGCTGTGCCGAAGCACTGTGTCTACGACGATTACTGGATGGAACCTGGATTTCTATTTGACTGACAGTCATGCAGGACGCCCTCAATGGACTTATATAGTTTTCAATTGTTACATACGGGTAACCTGATCATCACACAATCTGTACATTAGTGTCCTACACTGTTGATGCTGTCCGGACGCTCAAGGAGGATGAGTCCCCCACTGAGTCTTGGTCCTCCTAAGGTTTCTTCCCTAAGATAATAACATAACAGGGAGTTTTTTTTCTTGCCATTGTCGCTTCGGCTTGCTCTTTTGGGGTTTAAAAGCTTATAACACTCTAAAGCTGCTTTGTGAACCATTGTAAAAAACGCAATATAAATAAATTAATTGAACTTCGAAGTGCATTGCTCCGCCTTTCCGTCCCCCTGCGCTAGTTTATGATAACATCTGTAATACTTGACTTTAAAGGTAAGAAGAATTCAAATCATTTAATATAATTTAAAGTGTGTGTTGGTGTGTGTGTGTGTGTGTGTGTACCTTCTTTTCAATAGAGGAGAGTAAATCTTTAAGGATGGACAGTTTAGTGACCAGATTCTCCAGCTCTTGATCTCCACTCTGACTCACCGACTGTAGAGAGAGAAAAGTCTGAATGACTCCTCACATGGACTTGTATAATCATGGTGCTTAGATCCTGAAGGCAGAGCATTCTTTTGTTCTTAACTATTAAAGTGCACTATAAACACAAACCTGTAAGGTCTACACTTGATGGCTTTTTTTTTGCCACTGTTGATTAGCACTATAATATTGTATATATTAGCATTAGTGATCGACCGATTGATCGGCCGGCCGATTAATCGGGCCGATTTTTGGTATTTTTAGATAATCGGCATCGGCCGATATATGAGCGCACAAGGCCGATATTTAAACAATGCCTACAGACAACGCTGTGGGCAGCTCCCTTATTCTGACTCAATGACTGAATACAATCATTTGATCTAACTTTTGCTTAGAGCGGCCCCTAGTGTTCTTCCGGCAGAACGTCAGTCAACGCTCAAGGGAATGGTTTGGTGTTTTGAAACTGCTCTGCCTCATGAGAGAAAACGGTTTCTCTTTCAACTCTCAGTATTTGTTACTGGCTGCTCTTTGTAATGTATAAAGTGTTTACTGTCTGCATAATTAGAGCGATTATGTTATTTAAAGAGAAAATGCCAATAGTTTTATTTGGAACTGTAACCTTAGCAACCACTTGAACAGCTAAACTGGCCAACTAATACTAATTAGCGCTAGCTAACGCTATAATAATGTTCCGGGATGCTATTTGTAACATATACAGTGTTTACTGTTTGTATAATTAGGGCGATTTTGTTAAACTGGCTAGCTAACGCTATATATCGCTAGCTAGTGTTGTGCCAGTTCACAGCTTTAATTCTGAACTAGTTCAAAGTTCAGTTCATTTAATTTTTTTCTTGAGATTCAAATAAGTACTTTTTTTCACACTACAAACTACAATATTTGTTTGTTAATATTTGATTTATTTATCTAAATTAGATAAATTGGCTCATTAGTTCACTATTGAATGTTGTTCTGTGTGCATTGTGCAATGTTCATCAATAAATGTTCATTCTAAAAAGATGTTGCTATCTGCTTATGTTTAGTTACACTGACACTTTAATTAATAATGTGTAATTTAAAGTTGTATGTTTTTAATATTGCTCTCTGTATTACAAAAAGTACAGTAGACAAACTGTGATAAACTGTGTCTTTTGTGTCTAGTTTATTATTATTATTATTATTATTATTATAATTATTATACTTTATTAGTTGCAATAAAAACTGGTAATATCGGCTTTATATATCGGCCATCAGCCACAATATCGGCATCGGCCATTAAAAAACCCATATCGGTCGATCACTAATTAGCATCTATAATACTGCTGACCAAGCTGTTTGTGGACCTTCTCATTAGCAAACCAAAATCCTACCAGCACTGTGTGTCTTACAAACATTCTGCGAACTCAGAATGACAACACATCAGACTACAGTGGAACTACATGCTTCCAAGTTTAGAACATTACCTATAGCACACAGACTTTATATATATATATATATATATATATGTCATCTGGAACCTTCACTGCACACTTGTGTCTCTTATACCCACATTTGCTCTTAAATTATTCATCTTAAAAAGGGAATGTAAATGTCCCTCTAAACCACAGCGAACCACAGTCATGTTCGGTTCTCACAGCAGCTGCAGATACAAAACCAGGATCAGATGGAATACAGCCAATAGATTTACTCAAGGAGTGAGTATGTCTGTGTAAGACTTCTGAGTGTTTGATCACGTAAACTACTAATTTAATTTAAAGGGCACGCGCACTTATTCCCACATAAACACACACACACACAAACAGAGACAGGAAGTCTGGTCATATGATGTGAGCATGGTGTCTGTACAGACCTGCTGAATCATTCTCGACACCATGGAGGCGCTCTGCTGATCAAATACTTTCGAAAGAATCTCCAACCCTGACAGAACCTTATCCACCTCTCTGAGAAAGAGAGAGAGAGAAATAGACAGAGAGAGAGAGAGAGAGAGACAGACAGACAGACAGAGAGAGAGAAAGAGGGAGAAATATACAGCAAGCAAAAGAGATAGAGAGAGAGACAGAGAGAGAGACAGAGAGAGAGAGAGAGAGAGACAGACAGACAGACAGAGAGAGAGAAAGAGGGAGAAATATACAGCAAACAAAAGCGATAGAGAGAGAGACAGAGAGAGAGAGAGAAAGAGAGAGACAGACAGACAGACAGACAGACAGACAGACAGAGAGAGAGAAAGAGAGAGAAATATACAGCAAGCAAAAGCGATAGAGAGAGAGACAGAGAGAGAGAGAGAGAGAGAGAGAGAGACAGACAGACAGACAGAGAGAAAGAGAGAGAAATATACAGCAAGCAAAAGAGATAGAGAGACAGACAGAGAGAGACAGAGAGAGAGAGAGAGAGACAGACAGACAGACAGACAGACAGACAGACAGACAGAGAGAAAGAGAGAGAAATATACAGCAAGCAAAAGAGATAGAGAGAGAGAGAGAGAGAGAGAGACAGACAGACAGAGAGAGAGAAAGAAAGAGAAATAGACAGAAAGAGAGAAAGAGAGAGAGACAGAGAGACAGAGAGAGAGAAAGAATGTGAGATAGAAACCAGAGGAAAACCAAGAGCCAGATAAAAAGAGTATGACAGAAAGAGAGAAACACACAAAAGAGAAAAATGATGGGATGAAACAATATTAGTAAATCCATATATTCCAATAAAAACCTAATTAAAATTGAATACATTGAAAACAATATTAAAGACTATAATGTGAATGCCTGAGAAAGTGTGTGAAATACTATTAGAAATTATTAAAAGTTTATTAAAACTCCTTAAAGACATTAATCTGTAATAACCCCAACACTGCTGCATAGAAATGAAAACCTTTCAATCAAGCGTCTACTATTTTCCAGCCATAAGTCCATCCCATCATTTCACAAAACACTACACACAAAACTTGATTGACAAACTAGGCCAAATCCCACTAGTATCAAAAAAATATTAAAATATGAATTAAATATCTGTTAAAATAACATTTCAATGTGGTCTCCACTATAAACACAACCCCCCCCCCCCCAGAAATATTACCACATTGTGAATATACAGAATTAAAAATAATACCATACAGCATATTCCTGCAAACACAGGAGCAGACTAAACCAAAGACTGCAATGCAACATAGCAACTGCACACCAACACAATCACACAAATACACAATAGACTCGGTACACTTACTGCCCTCATGCCGCAAAAAGTAATGAAAAATTACAATTAGGTACAGTATGTTCTGTATATAATAGAATGTGTTACTATTTTATTGAGTATATAGGCTAAATATAAAAAACAAAATGCCTTTTTGAGCAGGAGTATCTATACTGAATGTGTGTGTATGTGTGTGTACCCATGGAGGTGCTTGCAGGAGGACACGAGGGTTTTGTTGAGATGTGGAAGGTGGCTGGCTCCCTGTTTTACTGCCTCCAGGTCCAAAGCATAGCTGCCCTTCAGATACTCATGGGACACTGTACTCAACCCATTTCCCACTGTTGCACTGCTGACACATACACACACACACACATACACATACACATACACACACACACACACACATATATATATACGCACCCACACAGTAGAAAGTGTGAAGGGAAGTCAAACTGCTGTGGAAGTCACACATGTACCAGTAACTCCTATTTAGTCAGTATTGTCGGGTTTACACAGTGGCTCATAACCACCTTAACCACTTTACCTTTAAACAGGAATTGAAGAAACAAACAAAAAAGCCTTTTACGCATTCAATGCTTAACAACTAGACATGGTTTACTGTAAAGTCTCACACAGGTATGCTGACCCAGAAGTTTAAATGATTTTGCCTTCACAGCTTGAAGGAACTTCCTTCCTGTTGCTCAATTAATAACACCTTAAAGCCACAAGTTCCAGCCTACTGCAGCTGTGTAAAGTCCACACATTTACTGAAGGAGTGTGGTTACTGACTGTTCTTTCCTCTCCAAACTCACAGAGCTGCACTGGTAAACATTAAGACACGCAGTGGAAAAGATGCATTTCCATTATAATTCATTCATTCATTCATTATCTCCCGCTTTATCCTCTATTAGGGTCGCGGTGGGGTTCCCCATGCCCATCCAGGGGAGAACATCTCGGGCACTGGGCAGATAGACCCAGGACAGGGCGCCAATCCATCGCTGGGCACACACTCACTCACACAGACACACTCTATATGGCAATTTAGAGAACTCAATTAACTTGATCCATGTTTTTGGACTGTGGGAGGAAACCGGAGAACCCGGAGGAAACCCACGCGGACACGGGGAGAACATGGAAACTCCACCCAGATGGGGATTCGAACCGGGAATCCCTAGTGCTGAGAGGCGAACGTGCTAACCACTAAGCCACCGTGCCGCCTTTCCATTATAATTATAAGTCAAATTCAAAACTCAAAGGATGGGCGGCACGGTGACTTGGTGGCTTTAGCAATGGGGATTCAAGGTTCGAATCCCCATCTGGGTGGAGTTTCCATATTCTCCTCGTGTCCATGTGGGTTTCCCCCGGGTTCTCCGGTTTCCTCCCACAGTCCAAAAACATGGATTCAAGGTAAACTGAAAGCCCTTAATTGCCCCATACGTTTTGCCTTGAATGGGCATAATTAATGAATGAATAAATGTTGTTGATTAAAATAGGTTTGATGAGGTATTTTCTTTTGATGATGATACATTCTTTCAGAGAGCAAAGTGAGCGAACAGTTTTCTTTATGAAGTTGCTAAGTATCAATTGAACATCCTAAAAAAATACAAAGCTCATTCTAATTGACAAAAAGAAGCAAAATGACAAAAAAATAGGGATAGATTGGCGCCCTGTCCTGGGTCTATCTGCCCAGCGCCTGAAATATTCTCCCCTGGATGGGCATGGGGAACCCCCCCACGACCCTAGTAGAGGATAAAGCCGAAGATAATGAATGGATGAACTAAAAGGATCTATGTAGAGATTTGGCTCTGTATCTGAATTAATCCTTAACCAGACTTTAGGACATGTAAACATGTACTGCATGACTATTCACTTTTACTGAGCATGCAGGCAGCTTAGAACTGAAATCGGAGCTTCTATTGCTGTCAGTTAACTATCAAATGCAGATTTGTGATAGGAGGCGGAGTCATGGAAGCAGGTGAGGTCCTGGATCATGGGCGTGGTAGCTCAGTGGTCAGGGCGTTGGGCTATCAATCTGAAGGTTGTGGGTTCAAATCCCAGGTCCACTGAAGTTACCAATGTGGGTCCTTGAGCAAGACCCTTAACCCTCATTGCTCCAGGCATTAACCCTGTGCTCACCTAGTAAGTCGCTTTGGATAAAAGTGTCTGCTAAATGACCAAATGTAAATGTAAATATAATGTAATCATACCTGAATCTTGTCTGTATTAAGTGTATATGTTTTTGTGCAGAAATTTAAAAAATGGTGAGACTCAGAGAGCAGAAGAATGAGAAAGAGGCTCATCTGTGGAACATGATAGCAAGAGCTGGCACACTGAAGAGTCCTGGCTGGATGTGTGTCTGTGTATCTGTGGTTCAATACACCCTTCAAACACTATTCACTTCATTCAGAAAAACACATTTTGGCAAATTCTGTATTTGAACCACATTGTGTCCCAGCTGGTTTCCGAATCATCAAAGACCAACCAGGGGAAAAACATCATGGGTCCTATTTTAGGATTTTTAGCGAGTAGGTTTTACCGTGTTGGTGAGTCTTTGCTATCATGACAAATGGAAAGGTTTTAGGTGCAAAATAAACCAATCAGCGTGTTACTTGCCATTCCCTTTAAGAGCCAGGTGTGGTATGACTTTGGTGGCTTGCTATTTGAACCGTGCAGTTTAGTGTTGATGTAGAATGTTCTTTTATTTTATATTCTGTTTATTGCTGATGTAAAAGTTTACATAGCTGCCAATGTGGATATGTACACCACTGTATGTCTAAGTGTGTGTGTGTAACAAGCAGGGGAATACGTGCCTGTGATGATAATTCACTGTGTTAGCTCTGTGATTAGGGGGTTGGGCTATCAATCTAATGGGTTCAAATCCCAGGTCCACTTAAGTTACCAATGTGAGTCCTTGAGCAAGGCCCTTAACCCTCATTGATCCAGGGATGCTGTGGACAACCCTGTGCTCACTTTGTAAGTTACTTTGGATAAAAGCATCTGCTGAATGACCAAATTTAAATGTAAACATACACGGCCAAGATAGTAATGAAAGGCTGTTGCTGCCTGTCCAGGTTGTTTTCAGTCACTTGTGTTTTCACTTTAAATTGAAACACACTGATAATTTACCTGAACATGCCTCATTCTGAAACCACTGTTTGTGGGGTGTAATATACATTACATTACATTTACATTACATTTAGTAGACGCTTTTATCCAAAGCGACTTACAAATTAGAACACCACAAGTTAGAAGCCATGGAGAAAACCAACTATACTGTAAATTCATCAAACCTGATTGTTATTTGATGTTGCGGCCCCCTCCCCTTTTTTTTTTTTTTTTCTACAACAGGTATTTGTTAAAAAGATGCGTCTTCAGTAGTTTCTTAAAACTGTTTAGTGATTCTGCCTTACAGACAGAGTTGGGAAGATCGTTCCACCATTTTGCAGTGGTGAACGCCACGGAGTGAGAATTAGCTCCTCGGTGAGGTGGAATCGCCAGGCGGCGATCATCACTGGAGCGAAGTGAACGAATCGGAGTGTAATTTGAAAAGATAGAGTGAAGGTAGGAGGGGGAAGATCCAGAAATGGTTCTATATGCCAGAGTCAGTGACTTGTACTGAATGCGAGCAGCTACAGGAAGCCAATGGAGGGAAGTGAGTAATGGAGTGACATGAGTTCGCTTGGGCTCGTTAAACACAAGTCGGGCTGCAGAGTTTTGAATTAGCTGAAGAGGTCTGATTGTGGAAGCTGGGATACCGGCAAGTAGCGCATTATAATAATCAAGCCGGGATAGGACTAGGGCTTGAACAAGCAGTTGGGTAGCATGGTCAGTCAAGAAGGGTGTGATCTTCCTTATGTTGTAAAGAAGGAATCTACAAGAACGGGCGGTTTTGATCACATGATCAGAGAGTTTAAGGTGGGAGTCTATTGTGAAACCAAGGTTCCGGACCGAATCGGTTGGGGAGATTGTGGAGCCATCAATTTGGAAGGTCAGGTTGTGATAGATTGAAGGTTTAGCTGGGATAATGAGAAGCTCTGTTAATATAGCACCTTGCGCCGGGTGTTAAGATGCCCCATGACAGTAAACATGCAACCTGAAATAAAACTGAGGTCAAAAGCCGTTTTTCCTGACATCCCTATTTCTGTTCTTTCAGACTGAAATAGAAAACCCACACTGCTGTGTGGCCTTATTATTTCCTTGGCTCAGTGCCACACACTTAAGGCATTCAAGGTTTTTTTTTTCCCCGGTTCTAAGTAGGACCACAAGCAGAAAGCTAATTTTAAAAATGTCCAGTTCTGCTTTAGAACAGAGAGACGCAAAATTAAGTATTATAACAGGTTTGCACATTTTTAATCATACGTCACACACAGTTCTGATCGACCGAAACTGAACTCTATTAAGTAATTAATAACATTATTAATAACAGACACTTAAATATCTGCATACATATCATTATAAACTGTTTGGCCAAAATAAAGTCACACCAGTTAGGGTTAAATAACTTACATTATATTTACATTTAGTTATTTATTTAGCAGACAGTTTTATCCAAAGCGACTTACAAATGAGAACCGAAGTCAGTAGTTATGGAGCAAACCAGCTACACAGTAGAATTATCAAACCTCGTTATTTGATCCTGCACCCCCACTCCCTTTTTATTTTTATCGTATTTTTTATCTTATTTATTAATAAAAAAACATTAAAAAAACACAGGTTTTTGTTAAAAAGATGCGTTCATAGTAGTTTCTAAAAAATGCTAAGTGACTTCAGTTCATTTACCTTTCTGATGAACTATCTGCACACACAAGTGCAGAGCTACAGGAACCAGTACGAGGAGGGAGGGGGGGTTTGTCATCCTCTCCATCTGTTTTCAGGGTACACACACACACACACACACACACAAAGTCAGAAACACACCCACATAATTTTGGGTCAACAATGTGGATTAATATGGTAAGTGGATATTGAGTGTAAAAACAAGAAATGGTATCTAATAATGTGGCCGGTAAGGATAATGGCTCTTTTAGGATAAAAGTAAAGACTATAACATGTAGACTAATCACAACCACACCCAGTTTCATCTCATGCTTTCTTTAGTGGGTTTTTTAGTTGTGTTCTGTTTTATATATTTACATATATATATGTAATATGTTTATACGTATATGTTTGAGCATTCAGTGGATTGCTGGCTGTGATCTGAAGCTGGACTGTACATGCACCGGCTCTGAGGAGCAGTGATGCTGAGCTGCAGGTGTGTGTGTGTGTGTGTGTGTGTGTGTGTACCCGAGTAGTCTCTCTCCTCAGCACTCTCCTCTCTTTCTACAGGCAGCAGTAGAGTGGTGACGAGTCCTTGACTCGGCTGGAGATAAAGCTGGATCAGTTCGGGAAGAGTCTTGAACCTTTTCGGCTGCACTCCCTGAGAAGTCTAGATACACACGAAAATGTTATTAGTCACAGTCACACACTCACGCACATGCACACTCTCACACACACACACTCGGGGGGGACACACTCACTCTCACACACACACACACACACATCTACCAAACTCTGTGCCCACATTCACACTCCCAAACACCGTCTTGTTCTCTAGCTCCTGAACCCCCATACAGACATCAACATACTAAAGCAATAAGACACGAGAGGGCGTGCATTAGGGGTGTCTTCAACTAAGGATTTTCATAGTCGAATCTGATTCGTCAGATTTTCCCTATAGTCGACTGATAGTCGAATCAGTTAAAATTTTAATAAATGTTAATATTTGTTTTATTCGATGCCCGCATTGGTAAACGGCTGAACTGTTTTTTTTCACCTTACCCATTTTAAATGATGCGCCATGTTAGTTGTTGTCGTGTGATATGCAAGAATTAGATGACATAACTTGCACTTTACTTTCTTGGGTTCGTTTTTATCTTTTTCAAAAAACTCTCATACTTTGGAAGCTTTTTTAGTAGCCATAGCCATCATGGAAAAATACACCGGTAGATGCTAACGGCCCTGTAGCGTGTTCAGCTCTGCTCATTTGGAATGTGCAACTAACTGCAGGGGGAGCTTTATTAATGTGTAGCCTATTGTTAAAGTGCACACATCATTTAAAAAAAAATATTAACAGAAATTAGGATGATTTTATTTGACAAAAGGCTATATATATAACGAAAACAAAGAAATTTCATGTAAAAACTAATGCTTAGCAGCAGCCATGGGCGCCCCCATGTGGTCAAAATGGTACATTCGACTATGAGGTTCATAGTCGACTACGGTTCTCCGAATCGAATCGTCGAATCAGCGAATATTGCAGCTCACCCCTAGCGTGCATTATTGTGAATAAATCACAGGAAAGAGATGGAATTAAGCACAACGCAAAGCAGAGCAGTTACACTACTTTCCCATGTTTTATTCACAATAAAGCACACCCTCTCATGCTTTATTCCTTTTATAAAATGGATAGAAAACACACTATATTTAAAAAAAAAAAAAAAAAAACATGATTCATAAATGCATTTATTGAAAGCAAATTCTTTAATGAACTGGTTTACTATAACGTCATCTAAACTGGTTTTTATAATGAACACCGATCGCTAAGTAACAGGATTCCGGTTCCTCTAACATTCGAATCCTGAGATCTAGTGTCCAAATTACATAACACGTTTATGAAAAAAACAGCTGCAACAGGCTCAGCGCTCATTGAGAATTGGCTCGCAGATTATAATCAAATGTATTTTTTTTATTTAAAATAAAGTAGTGTGGGCGACACAGTGGCTTAGTGGTTAGCACGTTCGCATCTCAGCGCTGGGGATCCAGGTTCAAATCCCAATCAGAGTTTCCATGTTCTCACCATGTCCGCGTAGGTTTCCTCCGGGTTCTTTTGTTTCCTCCCACAGTCCAAAAACATGGATTCAAGGTAAACTGAGTGCTCTAAATTGCCCCATGTAGTTATTTTTGTGTGTGCGTGTGAGTGAGTGTGTGCCATAGATTGGCGTCCCTCCCCCCCGTAACCCTAGTAGAGAATTAAGCGGAAGAGAATGAACGAATGGATAAATAACGTATTGTATATCATACAATAATTGATATGAATGTGAAGCGGTCAGAGGTGTGTATTACTGTTAACTATGTCACGGCTGGACCAACAGCTCAGCCAATCAGATTTAAGGACTGGAATTACCCGTTTTACAAAGTAGCTTAAAGTGTTGACAGTACAAATACAGTCGACCCATGTTCACTTAGTGCAACTTCACAGAAACATTAATTCATTCATTATCTCCCGCTTAGGGTCGCGGTGGGGTTCCCCATGCCCATCCAGGGGAGAACGTCTCGGGCGCTGGGCAGATAGACCCAGGACAGGGTGCCAATCCATCGCTGGGTACACACTCACTCACTCAAACACACTCTATATAGGGCAATTTAGAGAACTCAATTAACTTGATCCATGTTTTTGGACAGTGGGAGGAAACCGGAGAACCCGGAGGAAACCCACACGGACACAGGGAGAACATGGAAACCTCACCCAGATGGGGATTCGAACCGGGAATCCCTAGCGCTGAGAGGCGAACGTGCTAACCACTAAGCCACCGTGCCGCTCACAGAAACATATTTTTTATTAATTCAAAAACATGTATATCTAACTGCACAGTTTTCGCTATATTGCAGGATTTTGCGCTTTAGTACGTTACTACAATTACATTTACCAGACGCTTTTATCCAAAGCGACTTATAAATGAGAGAACAGCACAAGTCAATTTTATAGGTTTAAAAGTGTAGCTAAGAATGTAGAAAGAACATAGAGTGTGGGGAAAGGTTTCTAAAGTCTTAAAAATATATACATAATAAAACAAATAAAGGGCTGCTATTTTGCAGATTTTCACCCATCATGATGGTCTCCTAACCCCCATAACAGGTGAGGGATTACCATACACCCAGTAAAAGTAAAATATTACAAAATATATAAAATATCGCATTATTAAAACCTTATAATAAAGCAAATAGTGTATCTAACGTCCATCGTCCCAAGTTAAGTGGTAGTGCATGAGAATGTGTGGGTGTCTATGCAAGACTGAGCACGTGCGCAGAGCGCCACTGTGTACCAGCTGTTCGGTCCAGTCACCACATGAACACAAAGACATTTCTGTATAGAGCCTCCTACCCCCCCCCCCCCCCCCCCACAGACATCTCAACATGGTCAAAATCCCTACCCACATCACCCACACAAAATTAATTACCTGTACAGCAAGAAAGTTCTCCTCATCTGGCAGAATCCTGTAGGTATGAACATGTTTCTGATACCTACATAAAGAAAAAAAAGAGAACCGGTCAGCCTAAACATGCACACACAAACAAACACACCAAATATAGAAAGTCTCCTTCCAAAGCAACAACAAGAAAAATGGAACAGGAAAGACTGGAGGTCCATAAATAAAATAAAACAAAACGGGCGGCATAGTTTTATTATTTGGTTGGTGCATTATTCCTATCCCAGCAGTGTCACTGAGGTGTTTACATGAAACTACAGCAGCACTGCTGCACTAAAACCCGCTAAAAACTAAAAACCACATCGGTGTCACTGCAGAACTGACAAACAATCCACCACCCAATTTATACCTGTTCTGTGATGGTCCTGACCATCAGTCTGTCCCAAGTCCCTCTATAAGGTAAGTAGAGAAAATAGACAATAGAAAATAGAAAGCAAGAAGGTGGTGTGTCCAAACTTTTGACTGGTACTGTGTAAATAAAATAAAGCTAATTCGTTTAAAAAACAGGGCAGCACTTGGGTGGCTTGGTGGTTAGCACGTTCGCCTCTCAGCGCTAGGGATTCTCAGTTTGAATCCCAATCTGAGTGGAGTTTCCATGTTCCCTCTGCGTCCGCGTGGGTTTCCTCCGGGTTCTCCGGTTTCCTCCCACAGTCCAAAAACATGGATCAAGGTCAACAGTGTTCTCGAAATTACCCCATGTAGAGTGTGTCTGTGAGTGTGTCTGTGTGAGAGAGTGTGTGCCCAGCCATAGATTGGCGTCCTATCCTGGGTGTATCTGCCAAAGCTCCCAAAACGTTCTCCCCTGGATGGGCATTTTTTTAAAGTTAAAGGAACAAACAATAAAGGCTTGTTTAGATTTTCACATTTTGTTTTATTTTTATAAAATATAGCTAAAACACATAAAATTTATCTTAATCATTTGATTTTAATAATATTTTAAGATACCAAGCAGCACCAATAAAACTTTTTTGTCTTTGATCTTGGAATCAGGGTTTTAAACTAGTCAACTCACCAAAACAGTCAATTCAGGTGGAAAAGCCCTCTGAACTGACCGCTTTATTAAGTTTATAACTTTTACTAGGTTACTAGGTTAGGACAAAACAAATAAATAAACTGACCCGGATCATCACATGACCCTCCTCATTGATGGCTGATTTATTCACTCCAGCTCTTGGTTTTCCGTTAATCTGCCTTGTGATAATCCTGTATTATACACTTTATTAAATGTAACTGAAACTGAATGTATCAGACCAGGACTCAGCGTTGATTGATACCCAAATTTAAACAACTCTGATCAAGGCAAAAATAAATCATGAGGAACAACCCTACCCAACAACGTAGATAAAAACTTATTTTCCTGGAGCAAATTTTGTGAAGGCGAAACCTCATAAACACATCCACAAAAATCCAAATGAAACATTAACACATGTCCAAACTCACAAGAAGAGAGTCCAGTAAAACTTTGACTGGCAAATGAGCAAGACTTTTTCGCACTATTCTCTCTCTCTCTCTCTCTCTCTCTCTCTCTCTCTCCAATGATGAGCCACAAAGTTTGATAAGGAAATGAGCAGTGTTATCTGTTCACCCCTTAGTTTCACCTCTCCTAAAGCCAACACTGGATACGTAGTATATCTACAGCAGATTACTTACAGCAGTAAACAAACATTAGAAACATATCACCTTGTTATTTAAAAAAACAGTACGGAAAAAGGTGTTGTTCGGCTTGAAGCAGAGTGCCATTACACCTCTTTGCCACGATTTATTCACAATAATACACAACCTCGAGTGCCTTAATGCTTTTAACCGGGAATCCCTAGTGCTGAGAGGCGAACATGCTAACCACTAAGCCACCATGCCACCCCTGGTTACAAACATACTATAATTAAAAACCTATATTAGATTCATAAATGCGTCAACGCACTATCAAACACTAATAAACTGTGCATACCCGACGTAATCTAGTCTGCCATATTACAGTGGCCATATTACAGAACGCTGTTTATAAAATACATTGGGAAAAGAATGTATTGTACTGTATATCCATACCATTATCTGGCGTACCAGAGAACCACCGCTCCAGAGCATAAAACATTCATTATATATTATATTATATATATATATGGCGGCATGGTGGCTTAGTGGTTAGCACGTTCGCCTCTCAGCGCTAGGGATTCCCGGTTCGAATCCCGATCTGGGTGGAGTTTCCATGTTCTCTCCGTGTCTGCGTGGGTTTCCTCCGGGTTCTCCGGTTTCCTCCCACAGTCCAAAAACATGGATCAAGTCAATTGAATTCTCAAAATTGCCCCATATAGAGTGTGTCTGTGTGAGTGAGTGTGTGCCCAGCGATGGATTGGCGCCCTGTCCTGGGTGTATCTGCCCAGCACCCGAGACGTTCTCCCCTGGATGGGAATGGGGAACCCCACCGCGACCCTAATAGAGGATAAAGCGGGAGATAATGAATGAATGAATACATATATATATATATTATATTACTCGGATTATTTTAATATCATCTGTCCACAATACAACTTTCTGGCTCATCCCTGTGATCTTCAACAAACTGCACAGCTTAGAAGTTCCATTGACACCAAACTTTGCTTTTGATGATAATTGCGGGTCTTATTATAAAATGGTGTTTAAAAACTGAAGAAAATGTTTTGGAGCCTTTTTGCAGTCTGATCAGAATCAACAACTCTTCGTTGTTTTTTCAGATTTTAAGTGCGACTCAACATCGACAAGATGACGAACATTAAACAAAATGAAAAAATACGTACAGTATAATATCAATGACGCAAACCGCACAGGACAACCTGTTTAATTTGTCCTTAAAGGAAAATCTAATGGTCTTTTTTTTTTACTTTGATTTTCAACAAAACAATTTAATATTTTGTATTGATATTTAGGGCGGCACGGTGGCTTAGTGGTTAGCACGTTTGCCTCTCATCGCTAGGGATTCCCGGTTCGAATCCCAATCTGGGTGGAGTTTCCATGTTCTCCCCGTGTCCACGTGGGTTTCCTCCGGGTTCTCGGGTTTCCTCCCACAGTCTAAAAACATGGATTAAGGTCAATTGAATTCTCCAAATTCCCCAAACTGTCCTGGGTGTATCAGCCCAGCGCCCGAAACGTTTTCCCCTGGATGGGCATGGGAAACCCCTCTGCAACCCTAGTAAAGGATAAAAGCAGAAGATAATGGATGGATAGTATGGTATTAATATTTAAAAAAAGCCCTGCATTGTCTTTTTTTTCACTATTGCAAAATTATCGTATAATTGTGATAATAAGAGTATTATTATATGATAAGACAAATAATCGCACAATCAAGATGTATACTTGATTATTACACAGTAATAATGCGATTCCTCTTATAAATGTTCCAAGACCAGACTTTGAATTAAATAAAAGCTTTTTTAATTAAATAAAACAAGGCACCCACATACGGGCTGACCTACTACTGCCAGTATGTGGGCAAAAAAAGTTAAATATTGTTTTTATATTATTATATCTCAATAAATAAATGTCTAAAATTTGATTAGCACCTGTTTGAAAATCTAAAAAAAAATTAAAATTATAAAATAATCCTATAATCCTGAAGGGTTCTGTAATTTTCAAGCATCACTGCATATTGATTTCTCTTCTGTCCATGTGTTCCTCTTAATCACCTGGCTGTTTGTGGATTTAGTGGAGTCTTTGGCTTTTAAACCGCACCACTGTTTGCTTTTTATGAGGAATCAATCTCGCTGTTACAGTTGTCATGGTAACAGGCCCTGTGGTACTTGCGCATGGTTAATTATGGTGCAGCTGGCAGAGGGATGTGTTTGTGTTAATGTGTGTCAACCCCATTAAGTACCAAATCTGGGGTCAAACAAAGTGCTATTGTTTTATTGACTGGAGAGTTTAACATCTGGACATCCTTTAGATCTTTTTGCCAACAGAAACAGTTACAAACAATATGATTACAGGGACAATTTAATATCTCCAATTAGCATACCAGCATTTGGATTGTGGGAGAAAGCAGGAGATCATAGAACAACATGCTGCACACAGAACAATCCACTGTCCACCCCAATGGGGAATCAGTCTAAGACCTTCCGAGGTAGAACCTCTGACCACCATGATGCATGTGTTATATTTGGTCATTTATCACACATCTGGAAGTCCTGGAAGTGATTTAGAGGTGAGAGAACACAGGTAGTAAGTTAGGAGAATACAGCTAACCTACACTTTTCCATCCATCCATCATCTTTTGCTCAAAACATTTCGGGCGCCGGGCAGATACACCCAGGACAGGGTGCCAATCTATCACTGGACACACACACAAACCCAATACATATGGGGCAATCTAGACAATTCAATTCACCAATTCATCCATGTTTTCGGACTGTGGGACGAAATTGTACAACCCGGCGGAAACCCATGCGGACACGGGGAGAACATGCCCACCCATGTTGGGATTTGAACTGGGAATCCCCAGCGCCTAAGCTAACCACTAAGCCACCGTGTCACCATGAACTGCAGTTTTGTCAACCATAATCATTAGCCAATTTGGTTTTATTGCCCAGATCCCCCCTCCATTTTTAAGCAAGTGCTTCCCGAAGAGATGAAATACTCAAAATATGGAACCTCATACTTTCAGACAAGTGTCCCTGAGTGACCACAATATTGTTTCGGACAATATTATGGTCACTCATGAGATTTGCTTTATTGTTACTATTTATGATTGTAATGTCGGGGGAAAAAAATCTTAATTAAGATGTTTATCCCACTGGATAAGCATCTGTAAAAGAGAACTAAGTATCTAATGTTTCTATTTAATTAGTTATTAATTATTATTATTTTATTTTTTTTGTTTTATGTAAGTATTTACATGTTTATCATCATTGTGGGTGTTTATTCTTTTAACGTATTGTTGGGATGGTGGTGTATGTGTATTCATATAAACATTAGGATAATACACAGTTGTACTAGGTCGGGTTAAAATAATGAAAATTATAATAAAAATATTAGGGTTAGGGAAAAATAAAAATTCTGTTGTTTGGAACCGGTCCACCCGAAGCACAAGCAATGTGAACATGTATAGATCCTACAATCCTGTATCGTTAAGTGGATATACACTACTCACAAAAAGTTGGGGATATTTGGCTTTCATGTGAAATTTCAGGACGAGACGAAAATGCATTCAAGGTGAACTTAATGTGACCTTCTCTAACCTGTGACCTTGAGCAGAAATTATGGCCGCCAACGATGCTGGAGATGTCAAGGAAAGCGCTATAAATCAGACACTGTTGTCACCAGACGAGCTTTTGGTGGTGGTGGTGTTACAGTGTGGGCAGGTGTGTCCAGTCGGTACAGAACTGCCCTACACTCTGTGAATGGTACAGTGACAAGCCCATACTACCTGAATAACATCATTAATGAACAACTAAATGAACAACACGGGCCTGATTTCATCCTCCAGCTCAGGGTGCTCAATACGTTGAGGGGTGTCAGGTCGATCGCGATGGAGGTTTTTTAAAAAAAAAAAATCACATATTAGCGCTTTATTTTATTTTTTTTTTTTTTACAGCACAGTATCAGAAGCACTTATACACACGGACGAATTTTCACACACAATGTGATTCCCCCCCCGTCTCTCTCGCTGTTCCCAAAACCTGCACGTGGCCACGCCTCCGTGCCTAAATCCGAAGCACTGCCTCCCAAATCATCTACATTAGACAGTTTCTGTTTGTGTTTTTGCACTTTAATTGACTGACAAGACGATTGAAGGACTTTGATCCAAAAGAACTAAAATACCACTTTCATTTAGAGTGGGGGGATAATATTTTTTTTCAATGTAAAACAGCATTTGCAAATGCATTTGCTTGATTTGCGAATTAGCCATTGCACTTCCATTGTGTTCGGTCGTTTGGGTTTTACTAAAACCAAGTTTTCTCCAAGCTATTTGCTGCAATTTCTGTGAAAACGGCAATCTGAAACCGGCTTTTCTATGCTGATTCGACAATACTAACATCCATCTATCCATCCATTACCTTCTGCTTTATCCTCTATTAGGGTTGCGGGGGGTTCCCCATGCCCATCCAGGGGAGAGCGTCTTGGGCGCTGGGCAGATACACTAAGGACAGGGCGCCAATCTATCTCTGGGCACACACTCACTTACACAGACACACTCTATATGGGGCAAATTGGAGAATTCAATCGACTTGATCCATGTTTTTGGACAGTGGGAGAGAACCGGAGAACCCGGAGGAAACCCACGCGAACACGAGGAGAACATGGAAACCCCACCTAGATTGGGATTCGAACCGGGAATCCCTAGCACTGAGAGGGATTCCCAAGTCAATGTGCCCCCCCAATACTAACATAATGTGTGTAAACAGGTTTCAATATAAAAGCCTAAAAAAATGATCAACCCTGGTAGATCTCGATGACCTGTCCAATGGAAAAGTAGATCTCGGGCCAGAAAAGTGTGGGCACCCCTGCTCCAGCTCATCGAGGTCACATTATCAGGAAACCGCTGTTGGAGACTGGTGTACCTCAAATGAAATGGGCTGCACTTTCTCTAGACCTGAATCCCATTGAAAACCTGTGGGGTCAGCTGAGTCGCCATGTATATGCTCAAAACTCTGCACACCAGGACATCAATGAGCTGAGGGCTGCCCTTCAAGAAGAGTGGGATGCCATGCCTCAGTGGACAATAAGTCGACTTGTGAACAGCATGAGACGTCGTCGTCTTTTTGCTCAAGGGCACATGATGAGTTATTGAGATGTTTAAATTGTTTTTGTGGTGTACCCACCAGTGTTGTTAACTTTTGTTGCAATAAATTGTTTGAGATGAGGAAATCACAAGTGCATCCTTCTACTTAAATGTCCTCCTTTCATGATATGCTATTACTGTAGCGTGAACTTTTGACATTTTCCATGAATTTCACCTGAAAGCAAAATATCTCAAACTTTTTGTGAGTAGGGTATCCGGTCATGTCTGAAGTTTGATGGAGAGCATTTGGATGTTCCAAAGGAGTATCGGGAGAATGTCTCATGGTCAGATGAAACCAAAGTAGAACTGTTTGGTACAAACACAACTAGTCGTGGTTAGAGGAGAGTGAATGCTGAGTTGCATCCAAAGAACACCATACCAACTGTGAAGCATGGGGGTGGCAACATCATATTTTGGGGCTGTTCCTCTGCAAAGGAACCAGGAAGACTGGTCTGTGTACATGAAAGAATGTATGGGGCCAAGTTTTGAGAGATGTTGAGTGCAAATCTCCTTCCCTCAGTAAGGGCATTGAAGGTGAAATGTGGCTGGGTCTTTCAGCATGACAATGATCCTAAGCACACTGCCAGGGCAACAAAGGAGTGGCCAAGCCAGTCTCCAGATCTCAACCCCATAGAAAACCTTTGGAGGGAGTTGAAAAGTTGAAAGTCCGTGTTGCCTGCCGATAGCCCCAAAACATCACTGCTCTAGTGGACATGTGCATGGAGAAATGAGACAAAATAATTTGCCAACCTCATGAAGACTTACAGAAAATGTTTGACCTCCGTCATTGCCAACAAAGGATATATATAACAAAGTATTGAGATGACCCGATTTATTTATTGACCCAATACTTCTTTTCCACCATTATTTGCAAATAAATTTTTTGTGATTTTCTAAACAATGTTCTCTCATTTTGTCTCTCATAGTTGAGGTCTACCAATGATGTAAATTACAGGCCTCTCTCATCGTTTTACATTACATTAGGTCATTTCGCAGATGCTTTTATCCAAAGCGACTTACAAGGTGAGCACAGGGTTAATCACAACATCCCTGGAGCAATGAGGGTTAAGGGTCTTGCTCAAGGACCCACATTGGTAACTTCAGTGGACCTGGGATTTGAACCCCCAACCTTCAGATTGATAGCCCAACACCCTAACCACTGAGCTACCGCGCCCTAGTTTTAAGTGGGAGAATTTGCACAATTGCTGACTGACAATTACTTTTCCCCCCACTGTAGTTGAAACTGTATGAGGAGATACGCTGGTCAAAAAGTAAATAGATTGATAATTAGAAGAAGAGGCACCAGAAGAGCAGCATGTTCACTCTTGCACACCAAAAAAGATGGAATTAGACTCCTAATCAACTAAATTCTTATCTGCAATCAGTCATAGTGTGATTGTTACCGACACTACTGTGTGTGTGTGTGTGTGTTTGAGAGATGACACACTGTTGAGCCCATGCACTGGTGCTGTACTGTGCTTCTGTGGTGGATGTGTGATCAGGTCTGCAGTTGAGATATGACTAGATCAACTGAATCATGATGCAGCAGGAGTGCTGCGCAGCGAGAACACACGGCCCCTGTGGTTGCTCAGCAGCATCAGATTACTTTATTCTGCAAACCCTGCACTCCTGCAACACGGTGTGTCAACTTTTTGTTCTCATGCTGCATTGGTTGACAAAGATCAACGTTTAGCCAACAGCTTTTGCAAAGTAGGTAAAAGTCAGAAGGCTCAGATTTTAACCAACAGGACTGTCTTTACTAAAAGAAGTAAGTGATTAGATTAAACATGGGGCAAAACTGATTTTTGTTCCATTATTCCTATTCTGCATTTGATCTAAATGATATTATGCCTATTTGATCAATATTAAAGGTTTAGTGATTATTAAAGGCCGCACCAACTGAAATCACTTGTCAATAATGCAGTGATTCTCAATTATTTTCTGTTAAGCCCCCCTAGGAAGAAGAAAACATTTTGCGCCCCCCCCACACACACACTCACCTCACCCCCCCCCCCCACATGATTTATCCCCCCAAATTTATCAAAAATGGGATAAATTATTTTTACACGCCCACTGTAGTATGATTTGTCTATAAATTTGTTATAAGTAAACCTCTTTTATAACAATGTCTCCTTATTAACAATAAAGAAAACAAAAAAGAAAGAAATATAGATCGACTTAGAACAAAGAATAATTTGATTAACTTTGTTTTTTAGTTTGTAACAGAAACGAATGAAATCCTTATTTAAACGTGAAACATTTTTGAACTGACCGGCATTTGATACTGAAAATAAAATGAAATGAAATCAATAAATGATAATAAATTCAAATTCATCAGCAACATTCATTCAGGAGCACAATTTATTTATAACACTTTAACCTACAAAACTAAAATGAATACAACAATTTGTGCTGTTTTTTTTTTTTTTTTTTTTTGAGGAAGTCAGAACTAATGTCTCCAACGTGTCCGTTTTGCAGCTTTTCTGAAGTAGCTTTCATAAAGCGGGATGATTGCTGTTTATACGTGTCACGTTTACGATTAAAAAACTCAAGCGGTTATCAGCGTGATTTGGGTGTAATGTCTTTAAGTGACGCCTTCATTTATTTGGCTTCACGCTGTCCACTGCCAACATTTAAAGACACAGAAGACACACCGGTCTTTCTTCATCTCCCACCTCAGTTACAGTGAAGTTACAGTTACAGTGAAGCCAGGCGCTACATTCGCTTCGTCATTTAGTTTTCGGTTGACTTTTGTTTGTCTCATTATCTTCGTCTCTCTCCTCATCTCTGTTAAATATTTCACCATGTTGTCTCTTGAGGGTTTGTTCAGTACACTTAATATCACTTGCTCTGTGATTTCTTGTTATGCGCCCCCCCACGCACCGCACCGCCCCACTATTTGAGAAGCACTGCAATAATGGCAATTTAAAAAATAAATAACAATAAGGCTGAATAAAATCATATTGGCCTAAGGAATTTTTTTTAGTTTAACATTTTTCTAAAGTAAATAAAAGAGGTTCATCATCTTTTGTGCAGTTTTAAGAATTTGAGCTGATTGTTA
Organism: Corydoras sp. C115; assembly: GCA_019802505.1. Taxonomy (NCBI): domain Eukaryota; kingdom Metazoa; phylum Chordata; class Actinopteri; order Siluriformes; family Callichthyidae; genus Corydoras; species Corydoras sp. C115. Next base: position 6,384,924 of record JAFMOC010000012.1, read on the forward strand.
CTCCACAAACAGTAAAAAGAAGGAAAAAAAACAGCCATGTTTAAAACACAGAAGGCAGCTTTCGCACTCGTGTATGTGTGGAAAGCCATTTGGGTCACTGCGGCAGGATCGCTGTGGAGCCATCGTTGATGGACTTTGATTACGGTTATTTAATGCACCTGACACAGCTCCGCCTAATGAGTGTGTGCCCTTTAAAACCGGGACCAGGGGGGAGAGACCGACAAGGAGCTGCCGGCACAGTGGACACGGCACGCATGTGGGAAAACAAGACAGTTAAAGCTCAATGTTTTTCAAATGTACACGAGTCGTTTCAGCAATAAAGCTGTTCGCTGGGGTCAAATCCTCACGCCGATCCCTCCACCCTCATGTTACAGTCACAGTTCTAAATGTGCGGTGTAATTAGGGAATCTGTAAATAACAAATGCAGATGGAAGATAATTAACACAGATCTCCTGTGGCACCCCACTGATTACGTGTGATTAATCAAAATTTAAAAAAAATTTAACAAACAAAAAAAAAGCCTTAGGCTCACATTTTAATAATATTTCATTTCTTTTTTAAAAATGTTCGACAAAAACACAAATGGACAGAGCGACACACAAGTAGTAAAGTATTAGGACACCGCTATTAAGCCAACATCAATACCACATTGGTTTAGAGGGAAAGTCCTATCCTCAGAGGATGTTAGTGGCAAGAGTCAGGAAGCTACTTTTGACATCATTACTTATTATTAAGTAATACATGTTAAAAGGAGACGTACAATGTATGTACAATGTAAGTACAATGTCTATTGTCAATGTCTATGTCAATGTCAATGTAAATTGTACATAGAGAAGACACACACACAAATATATATATACATATATATATATATATATATATATATATATATATATATATATATATATATATATATATATATATATATATATATATTTGTGTGTGTGTCTTCTCTATGTACAATTTACATTGACATTGATGTAAATTTTATTTATATATATATATATATATATATATATATATATATATATTTTATATATTTTATAAATAAATAAAAATATACACATACATACACACATTATATATATATATGTGGTTAGCACGTTCGTCTCTCAGCGCTAGGGATTCCCGGTTCGAATCCCCATCTGGGTGTTTCCATGTTCTCCCCGTGTCTGCGTGGGTTTCCTCCGGGTTCTCCGGTTTCCTCCCACAGTCCAAAAACATGGATCAAGTCAACTGAATTCTCAAAAAATTGCCCCATATAGAGTGTGTTTGAGTGTGTGCCCAGCGATGGATTGGCGCCCTGTCCTGGGTCTATCTGCCCAGCGCCCGAGACGTTCTCCCCTGGATGGGCATGGGGAACCCCACCGCGACCCTAATAGAGGATAAAGCGGGAGATAATGAATGAATGAATAATGAGGCCATTCACTGGTAAGTTGGTTTGGCTGCTGGGATGTTACAATGTTCAATGTTCATGTTTAAATATGAATATTTTCCATTTTAGATTTTTTTCTTTATAAACCAAAACAAAATAGATTTAGTGTATTTAATGTATGCATTGGTAAAATTATTGTCAAATTATTCTTTCAGTTAAGTTTCGACAAAATTTTACATGGCTACACTAAACACTTATTTAAACAATTATAAAATAGGATAAACGGGTGGCTTAGTGGTCAGCACATTCGCCTCTTGGCGCTGGGGATCCAGGTTTGAATCCTAATCTGGGTTCCTTGTTCTCCCCGTCTCAGCGTGGGTTTCCTCCGGGTTCTCAAGTTTCCTCCCACAGTCCTGAAAACATGGATTCAAGGTATATTGAATGCTCTAAACTGCCTCAAGATAATGGATGCATGGATGATCATTGTTATGGTAACAGTACCCCAGTCAATTACATTGACCTGCACACCTTTATAAGCAGATTGAATGTAACGTACATTTAAATGAGACATGATTGAGGCATGATGACGTGGCCACGTGCCGGTTTAGGGAATGGAGAGGATGGGAGAGCGCAGAGGTCGCTCGCATGGGGCTAGAGATTCAGAACGACTATGTGTGTGAACACGTGATCAGCACCCCACAGGACCACAGAGCAGGTATTTTTAGAATGGTTAATGGTTTTCAGCACTGAACTATGGAACACGTTCAAACACATCGGTGTAACTGCTGCACCGTCTGTCCACCAACCAAGAATGTTCAGCCACCAGCATCCTGTGAGGAGGATTAGAGGAAGACTAACACAAACTCCCCAGCAACAAATGAGCTGAGTTTCTGAGTTTACATCAACAAGGTAAAGCAAAGAGCATCATGTGTGTGTGTGTTCATATCCTCTACCACAGAACTGACCAGCTGAGTCTGATCCGTTAATCTCAATGTAACTCACATCACCACATCAGTGTTACAGCAGTACAATCCTCCACCAGCCAGGTAATATCTGCTGTGGCTGTAAGTTTCATCTGTAAATTTGTATTTATTTCTTTATTTCTTTCACCTTTAGTTTGGTGGTTTAACATGACCTGCACCTGTTTAATTTTAAAGAAAAAAAACCCATCCATTTCTTTGTCTTTGTGTTCTGTGGTTGATAATAATAATAATAAATTTTATTTGTAGTGCACTTTACATTTGATCACAAATCTCAAAGTGCTACACGATGAAAGCAAATAACACATATAAAAGCAACAATCAATTAGGAATGGTGAGTTCTTCTAAAAAGAAACGTTTTAAGTCCTTTTTTAAAACTTTCTATTTTCTGAGGAGCTCTCAACTGGTCAGGTAGAGCATTCCACAAGCGTGGTGCGGCAGAACAAAAGGTGTTGATGATGGTACTCATTTTTGGAGTTGTTACCTACATTTGTAGAGAAAGTGAGAGGCAGAGTGCAGTGCAGAAGGAGTTTCATTACACAACAGCTTTTTTTTTTCAATATCACAATCTGAAAAGCTATTTGGGTCAGGTTTCAGGTTTTACAGTCAGTTAGAGGCAACAAAACCCAGAACCACAGCTCATCTGCGTAAGCGTGCGAGAGTATATACACACACACACACACACACACACACACACACACACACACACACACACACACACACACACACACACACACAAACACGTTATTTAAAAGCTGTACATATCAAATTTGCTGCATATTTGCAGTGATAAGACTGTTAACACACACACACATTATTTAAAAGTGATACCAAATTTGCTGCAGATTTGCAGTGATAAAAGACACACACCCACACACACATGAACATGCAGACACGCAAACCCACACCCACACAGTATTTTAAAGCTGTACATATCAAATTTGCTGCAGATTTGCAGTGATAAATGACTGATCACTTTAACAAAATTAGTATGTGTGGACGGACAGACACACACACACACCTGGTAAAACAGTCTAACCATAATAATATACATCTACCAAGAAAGTAATGGATAAGTAATGTAAATATGAAGTTTTTTTTTTCTGATTCTCTACATACTCTGTTAGTTCAGTGATCTTTATAAAACAGGACAATCAGTGGGCCACCACAGAGCCGCATGAGTGGTGAATGTTTCTCACCACCACCGATGTGGTGCTGATGCTGCCCTGCAGTGAGTGGATCATACATGGGTTATTAAACAATATGTTCACTAACTGAGCACTCCGTTAGACACCCTGCTTTCTAAAATCACTCACATATTCTGACCACAATCACACAGTACTTCAATACTTTGTCTGAATTAAAATAGAAACAAATTAAAAATATATATATATTTAAAAAAATGTGTGTGTGTGTGTGTGTGTGTGTGTGATGTCCCCATGCCCACCCATGGGGGAATAATTTGGGCGCTGGGCAGATACACCCAGGACAGGGTGCCAATCGATCTCTGGGAACACTCACTCACACACAAACACACTACATTGGGCGATTTGGAGCATTTAATTTACCTTAAATTGAGGTTTTTAGACTGTGGGAGGAAACTAGAGAACCCGGAGGAAACCCAAGCGGACACGGAGAGAACATGAAAACTCCACCCAGATTGAGGTTCGAACCTGGAATCCCCAGCTGGAATCCCCACTGAGAGGTGAACGTGCTAACCACTAAGCCGCCCCTAAAGACTAATATGAATAATATTATTTAATTCCAGTTATAAGTCAAGCTGCAATATTTTGGACCATAAAGACCTTATAAAGATCTTATAAATAATGGCGAAAACCCAGGGGTGTCAAACTCTATTGCACCGGGGGCCAAAACCCAAAGCACACTTTAGGTCACAGGCCGAACGGGATAGACATTTATAAAACACACTGAAAGTAAATGTTTTTGGAACATTAAAGGAATGAAAACAAACAAGAATATTATTCCATGATGAACAAACTGAAACTTTATAGAACTTAAAATACTTTGCTCTCTTTAAAAATAACTCTGAACATGCTGCAAAAAAAAAAAAAAAAAAACATGAAAAAATGAAATGAAAATGAAGCTTTACCACACAAGTAAAAATAACAAATCAAAATTCAGTTTTCTTTGCTCTTCGGGCCGTTTTAGAAAAATACATATCTTGAAATATTTCTGCTTGCCATAAAAATGGTCAAAATATGAGCATGGTCCAAAAAAACCCTTGAAATACAAATAAATTTGAGCTTTCCATCAAAAAATGGAAATAATGAATCAAAAGCTTCCGTTGTCTTTGCTCTTATGCTGTTTTGTCAGAGCTGGATGCTTGGCATCTCTACTTGGCAACAAGTTTGTTGTTACATAGATCAATGTAAAATGATCTCGTGGGCCGAATATAATTGTATTACGAGCCAGATATGGCCTGCGGGTCTTAAGTTTGACACCTATGGCCTAATAGCACTGGTAGTCATCATCATCATCATCATCATTTACTTAACTGACAATTTCTGGTATAAATTAGGGCTGCAACAACGAATTGATAAAACCGATAAAAATCGCTTATCCAAAGTATCAATAATGAATTTCCATTATCGATTAGTTGGGTCGCTATTTCCACGTTACTTGCAATGTCATAACCGCTGACGTCACCTGCAGCGCTTCAATAACGCTGGAAAAAAATAGCGGGTTGAACAGAACGAGGCGGAGTCTGCAAAACAAGTTGATAAATCGTAGAAATGAGACACAGCCAACGCTGAAAAAGCTTCCGTTTAAATCCAAACTGCGGGAGCTTCACCTTCACACAAATAAAGAACGTGGAACATGCAGCTCTGCGAAAATAAATTGAGCTGCACGGAGCACCACGGAGATGATACACCACCTGAAACTCAACATTGATGAGGATGAAGCTGAACAGCAGATAAATCACTACAACATCCCGAGGTTCTTTAGTTCTGAAGTGAATTAACGTAACACTATGAGAATGCAGAGCAGCTTCATGCTGTATTTGGTTGTTAACTGGATAATGACGTGATAGAGAACGTGTCTTAACGTCCGTTATACGAATACGTCCGTATTTCCCGGGACATGTCCGTATGTCACGTCCTGTCCCGGGCTTGAGCCATTTAAATGACCTTCATTGGATCATTAAATGTCCTGGCACTGGGACACTGCGAACGGCGCTGCGTCTCAGTCCACAAGCAACATGCTGAAGCGTAAGTTTCTCTTTACAAGAGTCCCCCCCCCCCCCCCCCCCCCCCGCCGCTTTCAGACCGGGTCGAGACAATCGGGAAGCCTTGAGCACGTTGTGCAAAGCAGGGACATATGTCCCGGTGTCCAATTGAAATTTCACACAAGATGTATTTTATTTTGTTAACTGGCTAATTTGTTAATTAATTTTTTTCAACAGCTGATAGTTTTAGTTCAATTGTTAATTATTTTTTTCCAATAGGCTACAGAACAGACAATATTAGGTTCGTAACTGAGGGCAATGAGTACATGAGTATCATGTGTTATTTGGAGTTGATTTTTGTTGTTAAGTGAGGGATGTTTAGATAATACATTATTTCTGTCATTGTGCTTAAAATAATACAAAATAATCGTTAGTTGCAGCCCTAGTATAAATGATGTACATATTACACACAAAGGTGTGAACTCTTTGCTTCTAGAGCAGAGGTCACCAATATTTTGACAGTGAGCACTATCTTAAGGGTAATGAGTACAACCCCCCCCCCCCCCATCAATCTATTTATTTATGCATCCTTATGTCAGTGATGTCAGTAATAGTAACCAAACTGACAGTAAAAACTGTGAATCATTTATACGGAACAAAAACGTATGTGACAAATAAAACTTGATATATTTTTTGCAGTAGGATTAATCCAGAGCAAATGGAGTTTGTTGATGAGTGTGACAACAATATGAAGAACACAGATCCAACCTCAAAGCCTTTGTTTAAAATGTATCATAAAAATTGAGGATGCAACAAAATAGAGACAATCATTATATTTCATCAAAACCCCGTCTGTCTATTTATTCATGTAAGACGGATAAATAGAGCTGAAATCACAGCAAAAGACGGTTATGACCGGAAGAGACCATCTGAGAAAAAAGTACAAAAACATAAAAAATATACGTTCATATACTTTTCATATCTGTTCTTTCGGTTGGAACCTTATGTCAGTGATGTCAGTAATAGTAACCAAAACTATTTAGTTGAAACTACTGACAGTATAAACTATGAAAAATGAAAATGGAACAAAAATGTATGTGAGGGGCGGCACGGTGGCTTAGTGGTTAGCACATTCGCCTCTTAGCACTAGGGTATCTCGGTTCGAATCCCAATCTGGGTGGAGTTTCCATGTTCTCCCCGTGTCCGCGTGGGTTTCCTCCGGGATCTCCGGTTTCCTCCCACATGGATCAAGGTCAATTGAATTCTCCAAATTGCCCCATATAGAGTGTGTGTGAGTGAGTGAGTGTGTAATTGAGTGAGCCCAGTAGATAGATTGGCACCCTGTCCTGGGTGTATCTGCCCATCTGCCCCCTCCCTGCAACCCTAGTACAGGACAAAGCAGAAGATAATAGATGGATGGAAAACATATGTGACAAATAAAACTAGATTTTAAATTAAGGTTGTTAACCTTGTCTAGTTTGACATACTTTTTCCAAAGCAATCAGTATAAAAAATGAAGCGAATAAAAAAAAAAAAATCCAGAAAAGGTCTAGAAAAAACAGAGCCAATGCGTTCAAGAAACATCACATTGCACATTTTTTCAGTGTAAGCACTGTGCATAAAACTTATTTCTAAGACTTTTTTTTTGTTGATGTATATTATGTAATCTGATCGTACTGTCATTTTAAGAAGGTAAATAAAAATATTTTCTTATTTTTTCATAGTGACATTTAAATTTTGCTTATTAATAAAAGTCATACTGAGATTTGTTGGGTTGTCTACTCGGTTTAGAGTTGAATAAATATATTTTTAAGTTGCAGTTCAGAAAGTGACTTTTCCCCCTTTAAAAACCAAGACAAATACATAGACTATTTAATGTATGCATTAATGTATGCATTTAGCATTCAGGCTTTGGCCAAAAATTTAAGCTTGATGCAAAACGAATGTCTAAATATGTCATGCAGCACAATAACTACATTTAAACTGGACTGTGCTGACATGAGGGGCAAAATATGTCTAGATAAAAGTTTTCGGAGTCCAATTTCTGTTATAGTAGAGATCTATTTAAAGTAGAAATTCTAAGAAGCAATCTAATTAATTTAATTCATTTCACCAAGACGAGACAAAACTCATCCAAGGTAGACGCCCACTAGAGCTCGGACCCAGTTCACTCACTCACCCCATTTTATTAATCAAACTTGTTAAAAACGGCATACAATTGATTACAAACAGTTAATTCAACCTGTTAATTCGAAGCTGCATACCCCTGCAGCCTCACATTCGTCTCAAGGTTGCAACCACCATGGCTGACTCATAATTGCCGAGCGAATTTAGGGATAAATATAGCTTTTAATGAGGAGTTTTATAAACACAAGACAGCCAACTTAGAATAAAAAGGATAAAATAGGAAAAAAACTAAAGTACACTGAGGCTTTTCTCTGTGGTCAGTGGAAATGCCCTACAGGCCAGTCACACCTCTGAGAGAAGCTACAGCATTACTATTAAAGGTCTATAAAGCTGCACTTGCTAAAGGTTTGTGATGTCTTTATGTTATTGTTTAAACCAGTGATTCTCAATTATTTTCTGTTAAGCCCCCCCTAGGAAGAAGAAAACATTTTGTGCCCCCCCACACATGCACACTCACCTTACCCCCCCCACATGATTTATCCCCCCAAATTTATCAAAAATGGGATAAATTATTTTTACATGCCCTCTGTAGTATCATTTGTCTATAAATTTGTTATAAATACACCTCTTTTATAACAATGTCTCCTTATTAACAATAAAGAAAACAAAAAAGAAAGAAATATAGATCAACTTAGAACATAGAATAATTTTATTAACTTCGTTTTTTAGTTTGTAACAGAAACGAATGAAATCCTTATTTAAACGAGAAACATTTTTGAACTGACTGGCATTTGATAGTGAAAAATGAAATGAAATAAAATCAATAAATAATAATACATTCAAATTGATTATCAACATTAATTCAGGAGCACAATTTAATAACACTTTAACCTAAAAAACAAAAATGAATACAACAATTTGTGCTGTTTTTTTTTTTTTTTTTGAGGAAGTCAGAACTAATGTCTCCAACGCGTCCGTTTTGCAGCACAGTTTTTCTGAAGTAGCTTTCATAAAGCGTTATGTTTGCTGGAGATACCCGTCACGTTCTCGATTAAAAACTCAAGCGGTTATCAGCGTGATCGGGGTGTAATGTCTTTAAGTGACGCCTTCATTTATTTGGCTTCACGCTGTCCGCTGCCAACATTTAAAGACACAGCAGACACATCGGTCTTTCTTCGTCTCCACCTCAGTTACAGTGAAGCCAGGCGCTACATTCGCTTTGACATTTAGTGTTCGGTTGACTTTTGTTGCTCTCGTTATCTTCGTCTCTCTCCGCCTTTCTCTCCTCGTCTCTGTTAAATATTTTGCATGTTGTCTCTTGAGGGTTTGTTCAGTACACTTAATATCACTTGCTCTGTGATATCTTGTTATGCCCCCCCCCCCATGCACCGCACTGCGCCCCACTATTTGAGAAGCACTGGTTTAAACACATGAAACAAATCTGACACGCTGGAACAGGAAAGGGCCTTCCCAAACTGCTGTGACAAATTGGCAGCAATGACATTCTTAACCTCTCTGTGATTATCTGTTTATTTTATTTTACTTTATGTGGAATGCCTATATGTCACGATCTACAGACCCTTTCTAAAAAAAATTGATATCATGGAAAAGTTAATTCATTTCCATAATTCCTTTTAAAAAGTTAAACTTTCATAGATTATTGATTTAGCGCCCAGCCTTAAATGATTTCAAGTATTTATTTGTTTATTTTTACATAATTTGTATAGAATGGAAACAAGTAGTCAAAAAAAATTGAAAACTGTGGCAAAAGCAGGCCAAATTTCACAGAACATAAATGTTTTAAAAAGAATGTGACACACTAATCACCTACTAAACAGAAGAGGGGTCATCAGCTCTTCATCCATGGCTCTGTCTGAGCACCGTGTTTACGACAATTGCTGGATGGAACCTGGATTTTTATTGGACTGGCAGCCCTGCAGGACGCCCTCAATGGACTTCTAGTTTTCCAATTGTTAAAAACGTACACCTGATTACAGAACATTAGTGTCCTACACTGTTGATGCTGCCCGGCTACTCAAGGAGTATGAGTCCTCCACTGAGCCTTGGTCCTCCCAAGGTTTCTTCCTTAAAGTAACAACATAATCGGGAGTTTTATCTTGCTGCTGTCACTTCAGCTTGCTCTTTGGAGGTTTAAAGGCTTACAACACTGTAAAGCTACTTTGTGACAATGTACTATATATAAATAAATTACTTACGAGTGTGAAATCTCCACAGTTAGTCATGATTTGGGGTGCACCTGACTAGGGGTGAGCTGCAATATTTGCTGATTCGACAATTCGATTCGGAGAACCGTAGTCGACTATGAACCTCATAGTCGAATGTACCATTTTGACCACATGGGGGTGCCCATGGCTGCTGCTAAGCATTAGTTTTTACATGAAATGTCTTCGTTTTCGTTATATATATAGCCTTTTGTCAAATAAAATCATCCTAATTTCTGTTAATATTTTTTATTAAATGATTTGTGCGCTTTAACCCATTCACGGTGATCTAGAAAAACAAGTAAAATATAAAAGAAAATCTTTTTTAAAAACCACGCTTATAGCGCCATCTTGCGGTGAAATTTTAACTGATTCGACTATCAGTCGACTATAGGGAAAATCTGACGAATCAGATTCGACTATGAAAATCCTTAGTTGAAGACACCCCTACACCTGACCCTTCGCACATGCCGTCAGAAGCACCAAAACCATGCTCATGCCATCATAGTGCTTGACTTTATCAAACATCCAATCGCAGCCACAAGAGATTCAATAATTTAAGTACAATATAAAGCACATTAGAATGAAGGAGATATATTTTAAAATGAGTCTTTTACTTTTACTGAAACGTTTTATTAAAAATACTGAATGTAAAAATGAACCTTTTTACCCCCAAATAGTTACTTTAAATTTTTAAATCGGTTCTTGGTGAAAAATACTGCACTGACTGAACTCTGCGGCACATACGACATGACTTTTTATGGACTATATATCTTGACTATATATTTTTGTTTACTATATACAAGCACGGAAATTCAAATTGATCTGAATGTGATATGAAAACATGAGCGCTATTAAGAAAAGCTGCATGTATCTACATAGGACGATGAAGAAACGGTTAGTAATGCACTACTAATAACGCAAACACGTTAAATGTGTTAAAAGTCTTAAAATAATATGCTTTAGATCAGAAAAAAACAAGCAAACCATTTATAACGTTGCTATTTTGCTGTAAAGACATCCCAGCTTGAATGTTTGTGCTTTAAATGTTCGTGTGTAGCAGTTGTGCTGTTGTAAAAAGCCATCTCCACTTTGTAATTCTGACAGAGCACCATGCTGTTGTGTTTCTGTGTGAAGTGCTCCCACACTTTAGATGCTTTTTAGATGAAATTAAGCTGCTGCGCGCTGGATAAATCCATCTTTCTGGTAGGGCGCCACCATTTTGGCGAGTTATGCACGGTGTCAATAAATTACCTATTAATTAAATACCGTGCTTTATTATCAGCTCTAACTGCCTTCCTTGTCTGTTTCTTTTGAGGTGTCCCCCGGCATCCTGGAGATCTTCCATCCATGGCTCTGCTGACGAATACTGGATGGAACCTGACAAGGCGGTCCTGCAGGACGCCCCCTAATGGACTCACATATAGTTTTCCAGTTGTTAGTTTTTCCATTTGTTTAATATCTGGACATGGCTGTCCTACACTGTTGATGCTGCCTGGCCGCTCAAGGAGGATGAGTCCCCCACTGAGTCTTGGTCCTCCCAAGGTTTCGTCCTTAAATAACAACATAAAAGGGAGTTTTTTCTTGCCACTGTCGCTTCGGCTTGCTGTTTGGGGGTTTAAAGGCTTTTCATTCTGTAAAGCTGCTTTGTGACAATGTACTGTTGTAAAAAGCGCTATATAAATAAATAACTTGAACTTGAACTTATGCAATATATAATAGTTATATGTTTGTGATCGATTATGTCGATGCATTGCCCCAGCCCTACTTTCAAAATGTCACCATCTATAGAAACCTTGTGTGAAACTCTATCGAGGTACTGATATGAAGAACACTGATCCCTCTGGTTCATAACAATGATAACAGTGCTCTTTCACAAAACTGTAATGACTGAACCTGTAATGTTCGGAGCATCTGATGACACGGTCACTTTGATCTGCTCAGATAACCAATATGTAACGTTGTAGTAAGTAGAAGCTCAGCATGCACAAAACACCATTAAATCAGCAAACAGAAACTAACTTACCCCATTTTTAATAAAGTGTATGGTAAGATAATATCACCACTCACTCAGTTTCACAGCCGCAGGCCATGACAGGAAGTCAAAGTATAAGCACTTCTGTTCTCAGGTTTGCACCTTCAGATCTGCTGTATCAGATATTACAATAAAGCTCCTTTTTCTGACTGAACTGTGTTGTTATTTTTTATTAAAGATCATTACAATTGAAATTAAAGGCTAAGCACCACCTACTGGCCCTCGCAGAAGATTCCACATGATCTTAGCTTCTGAAATTAAAAACATATTTCGTTTACTTGCACATGTGTACATCATGTGTTGCTAAAGGCAGAGATCCAATGAATGACTACTTTTTATGTCATTTAGTTATTTTGTCAATTAATTAATTAGATGTTTGGTTTTAGAACATTCATTCATTCATCCTTTATCTTCCGCTTTATCCTCTATTAGGGTTGCGGTGGGGTTCCCCATGCCCATCCAGGAGAGAACGTTTTGGGCGCTGGGCAGATACACCCAGGACAGGGCGCCAATCCATCGCTGGGCGGTTTTAGAACATGAGTCAAAGTTCATAATAATTAAACAACAAAGCAAGATGGAACATCTCATTTCAACAAAAGGCTCTGGGGGGGGGGGGGTTCCCCCTTGCCCATCCAGGGGACAACGTTTCAGCCCGGCAGATACACCCAGGACAGTGTACACGCATGCACCTGCACAAGGGCACACACGGGGTCCGCAAACACAGACACCATAGGAGAATTTTAGAGCAGTCAATTCACCTTGATTGCATGTTTTTGTACTGTGGGAGGAAACCGGAGAACTCTGAGAAAACCCACATGGATACGGGGAGAACTTGGAAACCCCACCCAGAGAGAGAGAGAGTAAGCACAAAGAGCAACATGTGGTTTTATTAGCTAAATGACATGCTACAACCGGAAGCTCCATCTGTTGCTCATCAGTGCAGGGTGGAGAATGTCAGGGGTTTAGTTTACAATCGCAACACCGAACAGATTTCTAATTACCCAGCTGTAAAGTCTCATGGTACACATGGTACACAACAGGCTCCTGAGGTAACAATGCCACACAAGTCCAAAGACATATGCAGAGCCACATTTCAGGCAGTGATATGTTCCTACATCCCTGAATAGTGCATACACATAAATAGACATAAACAAGAAATAAAGCCTCTATGTCAACTTCACTGTCTGGAGGGCCCAACTCTCACGAGTGTTATGGCCATATAACAATATAGGCCAATATAGTTATAGTCATATGAAATCAGTGTATTTAGTAATGTGTTGTAATACACTTTGGTGTGTGTATGGGTCACCAACTGGCAAACTCTCATCCATATCCAGCATCATCAAAACTATATTAAATTAATAATAATAATACTCAAATGAGGGGCACCAGAGCCAACAACAAAGAGAGCCAAAAAACAAACAATAGGGTTTAGGTCTGGCCAGTCAAGTACTGTGATGGCAAAATTTGGGCTGATTTCTCCACAGTATTCAAATTTTTTGAATTCCCGTTTTTGTGAGTTTTATTAGCTGGAAGAGAGAGAGAGAGAGAGAGAGAGAGAACACAGGGAGAGCTGTGTACTGGCAGCACTGTACACTAGGGCTGCAACAACGAATCGATAAAATCGATAAAAATCGATTATCCAAAGTATCGATAATGAATTTCCATTATCGATTCGTTTGGTCGCGCAATTTCCTCGTTACTCGCGATGTCGCACCCGCTTACGTCACCTGCGGCGCTTCAATAACGCTGGAAAATAATAGCGGGTTAAACAGAACGAGGCCGAGTCTGCAAAACAAGTTGATAAATCGCACAAATGAAACGCAGCCAACGCAGAAAATAAAGAACGTGGAACATCAAGCTCTGCGAACTTGTGCAGCAGCACGGTGATGACACACCTCCTGAAATAAACACTGATGAGGATGAAGCTGAACAGCAGATAAATCACTACAACATCCCGAGATTCTTTAGTGTAAAGTGAATCAACGTAACGCAACGTAACACTATCAGACTGATAGAGTAGCTTCATGTTGTTTTTGGTTGTTAACTGGATAATAACAGCGATAGAGAACGTGTCTTAACGTCCGTTATACGAATACGTCTGTATTTCCCGGGACATGTCCGTATGTACATCTTTGGATAAAAGCGTCTGCTAAATGATTAAATGTAAAGACATGGGAAAAAAAATTAATTATACGATTCATCGAAAAAATTATCGATCGATTATCAAAATAATCGTTAGTTGCAGCCCTACTGTACACAAACACACACACACACACACACACACACACACCTGTTACCAGGTGAGAGACAGAGTGACCAAATCTGGTCTCTCTCTCACACACACAGATTCTTATACTTTAATTTTTTTACTGTCTCAATTGTTATTGTTTGTAAATCATGTACATTTTTGTAGTTTTAGCTTTGTTTTTGCAATATAAATGTAATGTTTGTCATGCTAATAAAGCTTCCAAAATTAAAAATTTGAGAGAGAGAGAGAGAGAGATTTGTCCCACAAATTTACTACAGTCCTCAGGGCACAGTAAAGCAGGGGTGATCTACTAGACCTACTGCATTTATTTTTATATATATATATATATATATATATATATATATATATATATAAATAAATTAAAAAAAAACCCAGCTGTAATGTGCTAATGAAAATTACCGTATTTTCCGGACCATAAGGCGCACCGTATTATAAGGCGCAGTCTCAATTACGGAGTCTATTCCTATATTATACGATCTACAAGAAAAGTAAAGGATGCAAAATGCTGATTTATAATTGAAGTTTATTCTACTACTTGACAAAAAAAACGCACATTATTTTAATCACTCTTCTCCCACAAATCCATCAAAGTCCTCATCTTCGGTCTAAATTAAAAAGCTGCGCAATTTCACTACTCCGGTGTTCCCTCTCATCAATGTCCGAGTCCGTCTCGTCACCAGGCGGCTGTTCGGCAATGATGCCGGCTTTCGCGAAAGCTCGGACGACAGTTACAGTAGAACCCTCAGCCCAGGCATCCACATTCCATTCACAGACGGTGGCGTAACTCGCCCGCCGCTGCCTCCCGAGTTTTAGTAAACGTGTGTTTGCCGTCTATCATCCATCGGTCCCATGCCGCTCGCAACTTTACTTTAAACGGCCCGGTTACGCCAATGTCCAGAGTTCGGAGTTCTTTATTTAATCCTCCTGGAATGACGGCAAGCTCCAAATTAATTTTCTTCACTCGGCTTTTCTGTGAGATGAGCGCGCATGGAGTCACAGATCAGCAGGGCGGTGATGTGTGGAAAAAACCACCGAGTCGCACAACAATACTTTTATAGATTTTGGAACTCAGTACACGTATAAGGCGCACCGGATTATATCATAATCGCACGTCCGATTTCTGGGAAAAGTTTAGGCTTTTAGGTGCGCCTTATAGTCCGGAAAATACGTTAACTACACCTGAATCAGTATCGATAACTACATTTATTAATATTCCTATTATAAATATTTAGTAAGATTTCTATAATACAACTCAGTATCTGAAAATATGGGAAGCATGGTGGTGCTGTGGTTGTCACTCACTCTCCTCACCAGCGCAGTAGGAAGAGCATAGTGCTCTCTGCGGTAAGTTTCTCTCTGTTGGGGTCACATGAGGATCTGTTTATTCATTCATTCATTATCTCCCGCTTCATCCTCTATTAGGGTCACGGTGGGGTTCCCCATGCCCATCCAGGGGAGAACGTCTCGGGCGCTGGGCAGACACACCCAGGACAGGGCGCCAATCCATCGCTGGGTACACACTCACTCACACACTCAAACACACTCTATATGGGGCAATTTAGAGAACTCAATTAACTTGATCCATGTTTTTGGACTGCGGGAGGAAACCGGAGAACCCGGAGGAAACCCACGGGGAGAACATGGAAAGTCCAACCAGATGGGGATTCAAACCGGGAATCCCTGGCGCTGAGAGGCGAACGTGCTAACCACTAAGCCACCATGCCGCCTGGATCTGTTTAATTAGATTTAATATATTTATTAGCAGTGCGGCACGGTGGCTTAGTGGTTAGCACGTTCGCCTCTCAGCTCTAGGGATTCCCGGTTCGAATCCCAATCTGGGTGGAGTTTTCATGTTCTCCCCGTGTCCGCGTGGGTTTCCTCTGGGTTCTCCAGTTTCCTCCCACAGTCCAAAAACATGGATCAAGTCAATTGAGTTCTCCAAATTGCCCCATATAGAGTGTGTTTGTGTGAGTGAGTGAGTGTGTGCCCAGCGATAGATTGGCGCCCTGTCCTGGGTGTATCTGCCCAGCGCCCGAAACGTCCTCCCCTGGATGGCCATGGAGAACCCCCCCCCACAACCCTAGTAGAGGATAAAGCAGAAGATAATGAATGAATGAATGAATATTTATTAGCTGAAATTGAATAAACCTCTTAAACTTGTATTTGTCTCTTGTGGTTTCAGCTCACGTGGTTGGGTGTGAGGTGTCCATATATTTTCTCAGCATGCTGTGCCCCTTGACAAGTAGTAAAGTATTATTTTAACCTATTATATCGACGCTCTTGAGGTTTTCATCCTATTGTTATCAGTAACTCATCTGTAAAGGGTGTGTTAGATATCACTTTTTGTGTATAAGCTCTAAACTGCTTCCCTGTAAGTTTTAATTCAGTCAAAAAACTTGACAGTTCTTACATTTAGTCATTTAGCAGACGCTTTTATCCAAAGCAACTTACAAATGAGAACATTACAAGTCAGCAGTTATGAAGAAAACCAACTATACTGTAAATTCATCAAACCTAATTGTTGTTTGATGCTGCTCCCCCCCCCCCCCTTTGTTTTTACAACAGGTATTTCTTAAAAAGATGCGTCTTAAGTAGTTTCTTAAAACTGTTTAGTGATTCTGCCTTACAGACAGAGTTGGAAAGATAGTTCCACCATTGTGCAGTGGTGAACGCCACGGAGCGAGAATTAGCTCCTCGATGAGGTGAGTTCTTGATTCAAATTATTTCTGTCAGCAAGATTCTGGATTCTTTGTATTTTATTGCTACCAGATTTTATCCTTATTTATATTGTTATTTATATTTATATTATTATTCTATATTTTAGATTTATATTCTATAACGCTACTATGTTTTATCCATCCATCATCTTCCGCATGTCCAGGGTTCGGGTCACGGGGGCAGCAACCAAAGTAGAGAAGCCCAGACCTCCTTCGCCCCAGCCACCTCCACCAGCTCAACAGGGGGAACCCCGAGGTATTCCCAGAGCTCCTGGGTGATATAATCTCTCCAGCGTGTCCTGAGTCTTCCACGGGGGGTCCTCCCAGCTACACTTGCCTGAAACACCTCCCTGGGGAGGCACCCAAGTGATATATTTTGCTCTTATTTTAATTCAAACGCAATATTTAAATTTACACATCTTAAATTCTACCACGGGCGGCATGCTCGTCCCTCAGCGCTAACCCCCGTGACCCTAGTAGAGGATAAAGCAGAAGATAATGGATGGATGGAAATTCTACCAATTAGGGTAACTGGGTCCGTGAAACAGAATTACTTTTACATTTCATGTACCACATGATGCATAAAGGACAATAAAGTCTCCTTGAATCCTAAATGGCCTGTTTAATCAGAGAATGAGTTTGCTTGGTGCGTCAGATCTCATACTAAACAGATACCGTATTCATCCCTGTAGAGCAGTGGTTCTCAAACTTTTCAGACCAAGGACCACCCTTTACCAAACTACGACATATGGTAAATTCCAATTAGATGTGAGTGTATATTAATGCAATAAGGCATGAGAGGGAGTGGCATATTGTGAATAAATCACATAAAAAGGCGTTGTTAAGTTACACCTCTTCTCCGTGATTTATTTACAATAATACACAACCTCGAGTGCCTTACTGCTTTTATAAAATTGTTACAAACATTCATTCATTCATTATCTCCCGCTTTATCCTCTATTAGGGTCGCGGTGGGGTTCCCCATGCCCATCCAGGGGAGAACGTCTCGGGCGCTGGGCAGATAGACCCAGAACAGGGCGCCAATCCATCGCTGTGGTTACAAACATACCATAGTAAAAAAAAAAACAACAAGGTTTAATTCTAAATGAATGCTTATCGCGAGTAACATGTTTCGGTTTCTCTAACAAGCAGAATGCAGTTTATAAAATACATCTGGAAAATAATGTATTATATATCCATAGCATTATCTGGCATACCTGCAGCACAGTGGCCTCTCAGCGCTAGATTACTGGTTCAAATCTGGGAGGAGGTTCCATGTTCTCCCCATGTCCGTGTGGGTTTCCCAAGTTTCGTCCCACAGTCCAAAAACATGGATCAAGGTTAATTGAATTCTCCAAATTGCCCCATATAGAGTGTGTGTGTGTCTGTGTGAATGAGTGTGTGCCCAGCGATGGATTGGCGCCCTGTCCTGGGTGTATCCGCCCAGCGCCCGAAACGTTCTCCCCTGGATGGGCATGGGAGACCCCCTCGCAACCGTAGTAGAGGATAAAGCGGAAGATAATGGATTGATGGATTGTCTGGCGTACCAACTCGTGCTACTTTGCATACTACTGGTGGTACACATACCACAGTTTGAGAACCACTGCTGTAAGGAACTTTCAATTTGAACACTGATAACAAACAATAATGTAGAAAAAAGCAACTGATATTACACATCAAAGGGAATGCCTATTGTTATAAATGAACACAGTACAATTGCAGCAGTTACACATTTAGTACACTGAAGGGATCGGACCCTCCCAGTTCATCTCCATACCATGTTAGTAAGATAATCCGCACTGAGGCAGTAAACAGTTTGCCATCTTCTCACAGTCTTTCATCAGTCTTTCATCACAGGGGCCATCAATCATTTTCAAATTCTTACACAGCCGCTAAAGTCACAGAATTTTAACAGCTGGGAAATTCTATTACAGCTGACAGTTCCTCATAACAAATGGTGGCATACCTCAGGCTCAAATCGCTAATTAAAGCCTGAGGAATTAACTGCTCTCAAAATGGCAAACAGTAGGTACTAGGTTGGATCCCTTGAGCAGTAAAGCAGAAAGGGCTTCACCGAGTAGGTCGTAACCACGTTACTCAGACATCCAAGATATCACCAACATTCTGCAGAACGTAAAGAGTCCACTGCCTTCCTCGATCTTTTCTTTCTCTGATCTCACACTTCAACTCCAGTTTACTCTGAATGCATTCAGAGTACCTGTGTTATATAAGAGTATACGAGTCTAGACACACTCTTATGGAATTTGGTGAATTCAGATGTAAGCAATGTCAAAAAAAAACAAATGAGAACCGTAATAAAGTCCATTTTGGGCGCTGGGCAGATAGACCCAGAACAGAGCGCCAATCTATTGCTGGGCACACACTCACTCACACAGACACACTCTTTATGGGGTAATTAGGAGAATTCAATTGATCTTGATCCATGTTTTTCCATGGACTGTGAAAGGAAACCGGAGAACCCGGAGGAAACCCACACGGACACGGAGAAAACACGGGGAAACTCCACCCAGATTGGGATTTGAACCAGGAATCCCTAGTGCTGAGAGGCGAACGCGCTAACCACAGTGCCGCCTTATCCGAATTACCAATTCATTAACTAATTAGTGGTAATTAAGAAAATTTGTTTTTTATGGGGGCGGCACGGTGGCTTAGTGGTTAGCACGTTCGCCTCTCAGCGCTAGGGATTCCCGGTTCGAATCCCCATCTGGGTAGACTTTCCATGTTCTCCCCATGTCTGCGTGGGTTTCCTCCGGGTTCTCCGGTTTCCTCCAAAAACATGGATCATGTCAATTGAATTCTCAAAAATTGCCCCATATAGAGTGTGTCTGTGTGAGTGAGTGTGTGTGTGTGTTCCCAGTGATGGATTGGCGCCCTGTCCTGGGTGTATCTGCCCAGCACCCGAGACATTCTCCCCTGGATGGGCATGGGGAACCCCACCGCGACCCTAATTGAGGATAAAGTGGGAGATAATGGATGAATGAATGTTTTCTATGGATAAATTGTCCATAATCTACTAAATTTTATACTTCACAAGCAGAATTTATTTAGGATAAAGTAATCAAACATGATATGGGGGTGGTTTTTAAAAAGGATTTTTTTATATTTTGCTTGTTACTTGTTAAGGATCTCTTTATATACCACACTGTCAGTTTGGCCCTACAGTTGTAAAAGCCCATGCTGTGCGCTGAGCTTAAGCAAGAGCATGAAAATGTACTCCCCATACGCAAATAACATATCCCCATTTTCTGTACATATAATTATTATTATTCAGTTAGTGCCAAAAGCTGCAGCACCAGAACCCGTTGTACAATAAATAAGAAAGTTCATCAATATGGCAAGCGACAGCGGTATCAATATGTACATCAGTTTCAGTAAGCCCAGAAAAGCGGGTGGGTGGGGTTCCCCATGACAGTCCAGGGGAACTGAGCAGGTACACCCAGGACAGGATGCCAACCTATCGCTGGGCACACACTCGCTCACACAGACACACTCTATATGGGGCAATTTGGAGAATACAATTGAAATTTATCTATGTTTTTTGGCCTGTGGAGGAAACCGGAGAACCCGGAGGAAACCCACATGGAGACGGGGAGAACATGGAAACTCCACCCAGATTGGGATTCAAACCAGGAATCCCTGATTCTGAGAGGAGCCAGTAAGCCGGCTTTAGATCAACTAGTACGTGATCACTTGGATGATATTGAACACATCTTACATTTTAATCCTCCTAATGAATGAATGAAAAAAAAATCTCATTCACTGTTGATGTTGCAATTAAATGGTACAATCAAAATACTGAAGTGGTGAGAATTTAAACAGCATCTCACACTTGACACCCTCAATAACTCCAATGCATGTTAGAGCTCTGCACACTGCAAAAGTTCCTCCCCAGAGAGACAGGATGTAAATTAAAACAAAATAAATAAATTTGGTCATTTAGCAGATGCTTTTATCCAAAGCGACTTACAAGGTGAGCACAGGGTTAATCACAACATCCCTGGAGCAATGAGGGTCTTACTCAAGGACCCACATTGGTAACTTCAGTGGACCTGGGATTTGAACCCCCAACCTTCAGATTGATAACCCAACACCCTAACCCCTGAGCTACCACTCAGTGTAATGGGTAATGCTCTTCCCCAAACTCTTATCTTCTCTAAATTCTTTAATAATATAAAACATCACCTCAATTCCAGAATTTACCCAAACCATTACAAACAGAAAGCTTTTGATACCAGCCTAGAAAATTATTTTGCTTCGAGGAGCAAATGCCAGTCACGTGATCCTCTGTTTGCTTAAACCTCGCCCAGAAATTACAGACTAAGCTGATTTCAAGCTGCATAGAATAACAATAAAGCAATAAACACTGTTCTGCAAACATCTTAAAGCTTCACATCTGGCAGTAAATATTGCACTGCTGAGCGTGTGGGCGTCGCCAGCGAGCAAAACGGTCAAAATTGAACCTACTGGCTGAGCAAAGCCAAAACAACTCCATCAAAACAGAATTGCTATTTTGATCTGGTTTTACCATCCAGCTACAACCGGTACTAAACCCCAGTCGTGGTCAGTCCCAAAAGTTTCGGCCAGTGATGTGGTTACTGCAACTTCCACAAGCTGTTTCCACAGACGTCAGCAGCTGAACTCATCAAAACCCAGACGCTCTTCATCACGACAGCAAGTTACTTGCACCCCCCTGGGCCGTGTGGGGCAGGCCAACCTTAGTGAAGCTGTGCAGAGCATATTAGCTTTCTGCAGAAGCTAATGAATAAGGCAAATGCTCACACATGTTCAGTTAAGTAACTTCATGCGCTCCGGCTGAATTTACACCACTTTACAGATCACAGTTGATGCCATCAGATCTGTGGATTCATGGGTAGAATTCATTACACTTCTATTTAAGTACAGAACAGTGAGTTTAAATTGAAGAAACGAAACGGGTGAGCTCAATTCAGACATAAAGTTTGAGTCAGTTTGAGTAATATTAGGGCCGATTATTTTAATAATCGATTAATTGGTCGATTATTGTTTCCATGTCTTTATTCAGAAACAGAACATTAAATAATATAGCAAATAATTGATTACAATAATTAAACAATAATAGATGAAATTATTCATCCATTCATTATCTCCAGCTTTATCCCTTATTAGGGTCGCTGTGGGGTTCCCCATGCCCATCCAGGGGAGAGTGTCTCAGGCACTGGGCAGATAGACCCAGGACAGGGCGCCAATCCATCGCTGGGCACACACTCACTCACACAGACACACTCTATATGGGGCAATTTGGAGAACTCAATTGACTTGATCCATGTTTTTGGACTGTGGGAGGAAACCGGAGGACCCGGAGGAAACCCACGCGGACACGGGGAGAACATGAAAACTCCACCCAGATGGGGATTCGAACCGGGAATCCCAAGCGCTGAGAGGCGAACGTGCTAACCACTAAGCCACCGTGCCGCCCTAGATTAAATTAAATAAAATATATTCATGAATTAAATTATAAAATAAAGAAAAATAAGTGCATTGCTGATGCAAACACTGCATACAAACTCACTCCCATAGAGTGCAGTGTCTCTCATATTTTGTCAGAAAATTTAAACGTAAAGCTTGATCATTAATTACCACCATTGTTTACAAGTTGTATGTAATTATAAAGCACATTTAAACACTGCTTAAGCGAATTAAACCAAAATATAAAGTAACACACCTTCTCCATCATTGTCATCCAGTTAACAACCAAAAACAGCATGAAGCGTGCTCTGGTTCTCATAGTGAGTGCACCGTTACGTTGATTCACTTCAAGACTAAAGAAACTCGGGATATTGTACTCTACATTTTACTCTACACTCTACTATTACTCTACATCCCGAGTCTTGAATCTTTGAATTTACTCTGCTGTTGAGCTCCTTCATTCTCATCGGTGACTCCAACATGTTTAGTTTCAGGTGGTGGATCATCATCGAGGTGCTCAATTCATTTTTGCAGAGCTTGCATGTTCATGTGAAGTGTGAAGTGCTCCACACCTTTGATGACTTAAGCCGAAGCTTTTATTCTGGGTCGGCCATGTTTCATTTGTAAACTTTGTTAAACATGTTTTGCAGATTCCACCGCCGCCTCGTTCTGTACAACCCGCTGTTAGGATTTTTTTCACAGCTGACGAAGCAGTTATGACATTGCAAGTAACGCTTAAATCGTGCGACACACCGAATCAATAATGAAATTCATTGACAACACTTTTCATAATCGATTTTTAGCGATTTTATCGATTCGTTGCTTTACAATGTAATGAGCCTGAACTCCCAAAAACAAGCTGAAGTGACAGTGGCAAGAAAAAAAAAATCACCACTGAGAGATTAATGCTAAAGTTCTGTGAGCCTCGCCTAAAGTCTTATTTTACCGTTTCGGCCCCGTGTTATCAGAACTTATCAGAGGTGTTGATAGCGAAACCTCCCCCAAAAGAACCAGTGCTACGGAGTCCTGATACCTAGAACTGTTCCAAGGACAAATGCTGTGACCTCTGCGAACTGAACACACAGACTGCCGCCCCCCACCCCACGGCTTTACTCTCTCAGTATGGCATGATGGGCCTGAGTGCTGCTAATGGCAAAAACTGGGACCATGTCGGTGTCTATGTTGTTATATACGTGCTTTGTTTGAGGTGTATTTATTTTCTTCCCGGGTTCCCAAACTGTGCTCCTCTAGGATCATAGTTTAGGCCGTTTTTAATCACCTGTCTCTTTCTTTCCCAATGCATTACATCTGATCTTTCTCACTTTAAGATAGCGGTGGGTCGGAGAAACGGAATTTCGTTTACATTTCATGTATCACATGCTACGTAAATGACAATAAAGTCTCCCTGAATCCTTAAATCAAATAAGAGGCAGTGCATTTCGGATTTCCAGGGAAGGGTAAAAGGGCATCACTGAGAAGAGACCCATCGTAAACATAGGTATAATCTTAATTAATTTTGCAGTGATCATCGTGTTGTTTTTGTAATTGCTGGAAGCCAAAATCAGAACAGCAATTTAAAATCAATTTATGGAACAGAAGCCATGTAAACATAACCTAAAGGACACTGTGCCAAATCTCACCGCGCCGTCAGAGGAAACGGAGCCAGCAGCACACGAGCGAACACGTTCGTACTGAGACACAGAGACTTCCAAAAATAACACGCAGGCGGTGAGGGGAAATCCCACACGCACACGCCTTCTAAAAAAGTGCCACGTGTTTGCACGTGTGTGTGTGAGGGGGGGGGTTCCTTTTGTTTTGTTTTGTACCCCAATATAGATAATACATTTTTTAATTGAAAATCAAATTTAGAGAGGTATAGAGGGGAATAGAGGGCGAGGTGGGGGGAGTTCTCTTTGTTTTGTACCCCAATACGGATCTAACATTTGTCATGCCAATAAAGATTTTAAATTGAAAATTGAATTATGAGAGGGATAGGGGGGGTGAGAGTGAGGGGGGAGCTTCTTTGTTTTGTTTTGTACCCCAATATGGATAATAAAGATTTTAAATTGAAAATTGAATTGAGAGAGGGATAGAGGGAGATAGAGGGGGAGAGCGAGAGCGAGAGAGAGAGAGAGAGAGAGAGAGAGATCCTTTTGTTTTGTTTTGTACCCCAATATGGATAATAAAGATGATAAAGTGATTTATTTAGCTGCTTTACACACAGAGGAATTTAACCTCCACATTTAACCCATCCGTGCAGTAAAACACACACATAAACACACTGGTGAAGTGAGCTGAGCGGTGGGGAGCAATTGGGGTTAGGTGCCTTGCCCAAGGGCACTTAAGACATAGCACTTGATTGGACTGGGAACCGAACCGGAGACCTTCAGGTCACAAGCAAGGCTGGTTCCTTAACCACAAGCACCTGACTGCCCCTGAAAATTGAATTAAAAGAGGGAGAGGGATCCCAACTCTGAAATGTTGAAAGTCTTTGTAATACAGCAGTAAGAGGACCTGCACAAGTCGCAACGTCTTATAAGTTATAGCAAGTTGCAAAATCTTACACCAACACTCTCCCTCAGTTCACAATGGTCTTGCCACAGCTCTCGCTCACATTCAGGTTCCAGCTACCAATTCTGCACTCGCTTCGCATCCACTTGCGTTCACACTCACCCTCACACTACCGCTCTCTGCGACATTCAAGCTCCCTCTCCCTCTACCACTACTGCTGTTATTCACTCTCGCGCTTACACCACCGCTCTCACCCTCAAACACAGCTCTTATTCACCGTGCCACGAGTTTGCACATGAGAGAGAGAGAGAGAGAGAGAGAGACCCCAAAATGGATAATAAAGCTTTTAAATTGAAAATTGAATTGAGGGAGTGGAAAGAGAGAGAGAGAGAGAGAGAGAGAGAGAGAGAGACCCCAATATGGATAATAAAGCTTTTAAATTAAAAATTGAATTGAGAGAGGTGGAGAGACTTTTTTTTTTTTTACTTTTGATGGTCCATTATTTAAACCAATCAATAGTCATCTTAAATTACAAAATAATAATAAATAGATCAGTGATTAAAATAAGATGACTAAAAATAAAATGTACACAACAAAACAAAAAAAAAACCCTTCAGTTTAAAGAAATTCAAAAAGCGAAGCAAAGCTTCTCCTCCTTCACAGAACAAACTGCTTCATCCCAGCACCACACAGCTTTAAAAGCTTCTAGATTTCTCATACTCTTATAATAATTAAAATCAATTAAAATTCTGAATTTAACCAGTCTTACAAATGTCTGTGGGACATCAGAGAGAGAGAGAGAGAGAGAGAAAGGGAGAGAATGTGAGGGATCCTGCTTAACTCTGAAACGCCGAACGTCTTCGTAATACAGCAGTAAGAGGACCTGAGCAAGTCCCAACGTGTCCAACACCAGAACATCAGACAAATAACCCTCACACACACACATACACACACACACACACACACACACACACTCAATTCCATTCACAACATCCTCTTCAATCACACACTCATACATTCCCTTATTCTCACATAAACTTAGCCTGACACACACTCGCTCTCACTCACTCATACTTCCAGTCTCGCTCATGCTCTGGCTTGAACTGCGATTGTGTTCAAAATCTTACACATTAACCCCCCCCCCACCAAGCAAGCACACATACATCCCCAAACACAACATGAATATTAATAAAAGCATAAAACATAGAACACAGAACCAATCTGTGTGGCATGCTGGGAAGAGGTCACAATTGGTCATAGTTATGGTAACAGTACGCCAGTCAATTACATTGACCTGCACACCTTTATAAGCAGTTTGACTGTATCGAACATTTTAATGACACGTGATTAATGCATCTGAACAAAAGGTAGTATCTGAACCATAATGATATCTTTGGTAGCATTACTGCTCTGAATTTACTGCATTTTTAAAATACGAAGACAAATACGTTCAAGCCAGGGGTAATAAATCTCACACGGCTCAATCAGATCACCATTTTTTTTATTACATTACATCATTTTGCATTTTACAGCATATGCTTGTTAGAGTCAGGGCAGAGGACCAGCACCCCTGGAACAACGAGGGTCACGGATCATGTCCAAGGAGTCAATGCAACAACTTTGGATTTGCAACTTTTTAATTAATAATCTAACATGTTAACCAGAGTGAGCTACAGAACCTACAACCACTGAAGCACTATCCCAAATGAGATTTACTCATTTACAAAACCCCAGATATCTAGACTAGTACAGTGAACTCATTTTGAGAGAGAGCCAAGACTGAGTCAGGTATGAGAGGAACATCTCAGCCTAGTAATGTCAGACTATAGCTCTAGAAAGTGAATGTGCAGCCAGAAACACAGCCATTTGTGTCAGTTCACCTGCATAACTGAGCTGTTCTGTTTACATTCAACAGTTTCAGCAGGTGCCATAATAATAATAATAATAATAATTTTATTTGTATAGCGCCTTTCCTAAAAACTCAAAGCGCTTAACAGCAAAGACATACATACAAACACAAGAAAAATACAAATAAACAGCAAGTAAAAATAACAATAGCATGGAGTGGAATGTAAGAAAAGTAGAAAATAGAACAAAAACATAAAAGATATGTAAAAGAGATTGTAAATGCCTACAAAAAGATAAAAAAAAGAACATGGTGATGTACAATAGGATGAGGATTCCTGATAAAAGTAAGTCAAGCGCTATAAGCGTCCCTAAAAAGATGAGTTTTAAGTAGAGATTTAAAAGAATTCAGGCTGTCTGCCACTCGGATGTTATTAGGGAGCTGGTTCCACAGACGCGGTGCAGCAGCTGAGAACGCTCAGAGTCTGGTGACTGGTTTTTGGTACTGTGAGTAAGCCGGAGCTCGCTGAGCGCAGAGATCGGAGAGGATGATGGTGAGATAACAGGTCTGAGATGTAGGCCGGTGTAGTGTTGTGTAGGGCTTTGTACGTAAGCAGTAGTATCTTATAAGTGATTCGATGTGAGACAGGTAGCCAATGTAGGTTTTCGAGTATAGGTGTGATATGTTGATGCAGACGGGTGGATGTTAATAACCGGGCAGCTGCATTTTGCACAAGCTGTAGTTTATTTAATGTAAGCAAAAAAAAACGAACTTCAGAACTAGAGAGGGAGATATTTCAAGCGGGGGGGGGGGGGGGGGGGGGGGGAATGACATTTCAGTTATATCCATTTCCTACACAATTTAATTCAAACATATCAATTCCTGCTTCTTACTTAAGTGATAATGATCTATTTTGTCTACTGGGCTTGACATACAGAGGATGTCGTCCACAATTTACCCATCCCTGCAGTGAAACATAACACACCTGACTGTGCCTGGAGTGGTTGGCAGGTTTGTACACAGCAATTGGGGTTGCCCATGGGCACCATTTCCTCCCACAGTCCAAAAACATGGATCAAGTTAATTGAATTCTCCAAATTGCCCCATATAGAGTTTGTGTGTGTGAGTGAGTGAGTGTGTGCCCAGCGATGGATTGGCGGCCTGTCCTGGGTGTATCTGCCCAGCGCCCGAAACATTCTCCCCTGGATGGGCATGGGGAACCCCACCACGACCCTAATAGAGGATAAAGCGGAAGATAATAAATGAATGAATGGTTAAGGCGCTTACACTTAACCCTTAGCTCTGTGATTATTTTATATTTTAAAAGTGTAAATGCAAATGATCAGTGCTCCAGAACATCTTCTCCAATGTGTGGACTGATAATCATTCCCTAAATTTGTTCTCACCGGTTTTAATACAACCCCCTGAAGGGAAATTATTGACCCTGTGCGCTGATGAATAGTTGTTTTTATTTGCATAGCCAAGTTTTGCATTAATGGGAATAATTGACACTGACTCAAGACTTCAAATTTGCAAGAGTTTTAAAACACAACCTTATGTTCATGTTCAAAGTATGTCATCTGTTTTATCATTTTGAAAACATTATCAGATTAAAACAAAGCCTGGAAACAACATGTGTGTATATATGCACTTTACATTTTTATTTTAGGCTTGTTATTATAAGATCATGTTTGACCCTCACATGCAAACTATGCATCTTCAAACATAATTAAAATGATATGAATTATTTCCTTAGAAAATAAGACATTTTTTCATGAATTTTTTAAAATTAGAGTGCCCACACACACACACACACACACACACACACACACACACACACACACACACACACACACACACACACACACACACACCACCATTAGAAAGATGTGCAGACTTCACACAGAAAGGGCCTCCTCACCTGGAAATTAAACCAAAGAACTTGTTGCATTGACCATAAGCCTAACCACTCCACTGTGCAGCAACATTGCAAATATAACAAATATATCTGATGCAGACACTTTATTCAAAAGAGCAGCCACTGGGACAGACAGCCAATCAGAAGACAGAAGATACTATATGGACAAAAGCATTAAGACACCTCTAAATTACTGAATTACTGAATTATATTTTTCTTTAGGCAGCATGGTGGTTTAGTGGTTAGCACGTTCGCCTCTCAGCGCTAGGGATTCCCGGTTCGAATCCCAATCTGGGTGGAGTTTCCATGTTCTCCCCGTGTCTGCGTGGGTTTCCTCTGGGTTCTCCGGTTTCCTCCCACAGTCCAAAAACATGGATCAAGTCAATTGAATTCTCTAAAATTGCCCCATATAGAGTGTGTGTGTGAGTGAGTGTGTGCCCAGCGATGGATTGGAGCCCTGTCCTGGGTCTATCTGCCCAGCGCCCGAGATGTTCTACCCTGGATGGGCATGGGAAACCCAACCTAACCCTAATAGAGGTTAAAGCGGGAGATAATGAATGAATATTTTTCTTCACTATAAGTGCATAAAATCAAGGACCTAGACATGTATTCTGGACAACATCCAAAAAAGTGGGAACAATTTGTGGAAGGCCCTTCTTTTTCCTGCATTACTGTGTCCCAGCGCACAAAGCAATGTCCATAAAATAGTTTGGACAAATTTGGTGTAGAACCATTTCACAGACCCTCACACAGCCTTGATCTGAACCCCAATCAACACATCTGGAAAGAACTAAAATATCGACTGTTCCAACAGCAGTAGTTAAGCTGATTAATGCTTTTGAAAATGCACAAGCAAAAGTTCCCAATGTCACACTCTAAAACTTTGTAGAACGTATTTACAAAAGAGAGGGAAAAAAGTGGATCAGCACAAAATTGGATGTGATGAAAGCGCTGTTAGGTGTGATGTGAACATGTACCAATACTGTTGTCCATGTGGTGTATACATACATTTTAATGTCCATCCATTCATTATCTTTAACTTTACCCTGTACTAGGGCTGCAGGGGGTTCCCCATGCCCATCCAGGCGCTGGACAAATACAACCGGTAATCCCTAGCGCTGAAAGGTGAACGTGCTAACCACTAAGCCCATCTTGATGAATCATTCATTCATTCATTATCTTCCGCTTTATCCTCTGTTAGGGTCGCGGTGGGGTTCCCCATGCCCATCCAGGGGAGAACGTCTCGGGCGCTGGGCAGATAAACCCAGGACAGGACACCAATCTATCGTTGGGCACACACACACTCACACTCTATATGGGGCAATTTAGAGAATTCAATTGACCTTGATCCATGTTCTTGGGAGGATATCGGAGAACCCAGAGGAAACCCATGCGGACACGAGGAGAACATGGAAACTCCACCCAGATTGGGATTCAAACCTTGAATTCCTAGCCCTGAGAGGTAAACATGCTAACCACTAAGCCACCGTGCCGCCCCATTTTAATGTCATTTGTTTTAATTGTAATATTTTAGTTGAGAGAGCTGAGATGGGACATGAATGGAAGTCACTGTGATGATGGGACATTGTGATCATGAGGTTACATCAGTAGTGTATAAAATATAAACCTGAAAAAAGATTGTCTTCCTGTTAAAAACAAGCTCTGAATGCACCTGATTGGTAAGCTTACAGGTGAATTAGACTACACCAGACACCCCAGCTTAGAAAAGATGAATTATTCTTTTCATTCATCAAAATAACAATTTCATTTAAGTTTCTTTTGAGTGTTACTTTGATTTTTTTGAAAGCAAACAGTCATTGTATAATGCAGCACCACACTGAATCTAAAAGGTTTGAGTTTTACACTATTTCCATGTTCTCTCTGTGTCCCCGTGGGTTTCCAATTAATAGTTGGTTTATTTATTCATTCATTATCTCCCGCTTTATCCTCTATTAGGGTCGCGGGGGGGGGGGGGGGGTTCCCCATGCCCATCCAGGGGAGAACATCTCGGGCGCTGGGCAGATAGACCCAGGACAGGGCGCCAATCCATCGCTGGGCACACACTCACTCACACAGACACACTCTATATGGGGCAATTTTGAGAATTCAATTGACTTGATCCATGTTTTTGGACTGTGGGAGGAAACCGGAGAACCCGGAGGAAACCCACGCAGACACGGGGAGAACATGGAAACTGCACCCAGATGGGGATTCGAACTAGCGCTGAGAGGCGAACGTGCTAAACCACTAAGCCACCGTGCCGCCTAGTTGGTTTATACTTTAGCAAAATAATAATAATAATAATAATAATAATAATAATAATGTTTAAATTTTAAACCAGTACTACAACTTCAAAAATAGCTTAAACTTATGAACTCATTTAAAACTTTTCCATTACATCACACTACACACTACTCCTACATCACTTTCTTTTTTTATGTCTTAATGTCATAAATGTCTTGTAACCGTGGGACAGCGAGGAACGTAATTTCGATTACTTTGAGTGTATAAAACATGTGAAGGAATTGACAATAAAGTCTACTTTGACTTTGATTTAAATACAGCAAGGTAATTATTTAACATGTAATACAATAATTGTCATAGTATTAAATTTTATGTACATTCTTTCAGCCTAATTTTTTTATTTGCATTGAACTTGAACATTAAAATGTGATCTGCTCTATGTATGATGTCACACACAGTACCAGTCAAAAGTTTCAACACACCTCTTTCTTGCTCAGTTGTCTATTTTTAGCACCTCTAGCAGATGATTAAGCGGAAGATAATGAATGAATGAATGAATGACTCCTCGACTCTTCTTCGACTGCAGCCACTTGTTTCCTATTTTTTTAAATAAACGAAGCCAAACGAAGCAATGGCTCGAGCCAAATATGATGTGAAGGCAGCGAGTGTGTAGTGGCGTTGAGAGAAAGTGCTGCCGTATTTTTGAGGTTTATACTCTCCTGGTATTTCTTCATTTACAACATTCAACATACATTATTAATGTCATAACTAGGGGTGTCTTCAACAAAGGATTTTCATAGTCGAATCTGATTCGTCAGATTTTCCCTATAGTCGACTGATAGTCGAATCAGTTAAAATTCCACCACAAGATGGCGCTATAAGCGTGGTTTTTTTTTTTTTTTTTTTTTTACAAATTTTTTTTTATTATATTTGACTTGTTTTTCTAGAGCACCGTAAATGGGATCCCCGTTCTGGACTTTTGCGCTGATGTTGGTTGTTGTCGTGTGATATGCAAGAATTAGATGACATAACTTGCACTTTACTTTCTTGGGTTCGTTTTTATCTTTTTCAAAAAACTCCCATACTTTGGAAGTTTTTTTAGTAGCCATAGCCATCATGGAAAAATACACCGGTAGATGCTAACGGCCCTGTAGCGTGTTCAGCTCTGCTCATTTGGAATGTGCAACTAACTGCAGGGGGAGCTTTATTAATGTGTAGCCTATTGTTAAAGCGCACACATCATTTAAAAAAAAATATTAACAGAAATTAGGATGATTTTATTTGACAAAAGGCTATATATATATATATATAACGAAAACAAAGACATTTCATGTAAAAACTAATGCTTAGCAGCAGCCATGGGCTCCCCCATGTGGTCAAAATGGTACATTCGACTATGAGGTTCATAGTCGACTACGGTTCTCCGAATCGAATCGTCGAATCAGCGAATATTGCAGCTCACCCCTATTTACAACATTCAACATACATTATTAATGTGAAATATTACATTACATTAGGTCATTTATTGGACGCTTTTATCCAAAGCGACTTCCAAGGTGAGCACAGGGTTAATCACAACGTCCCTGGAGTAATGAGGGTTAAGGGTCTTGCTCAAGGACCCACATTGATAACTTCAGTGGACCTGGGATTTGAACCGCCAACCTTCAGATTGACAGCCTAACACCCTGACCACTGAGCTACCGCACCCTTGTCATAACACAACGGTGTCATAGTGAGCCTATTAGTGGCGTAAAATAAATCTGCCCAAAATGAATGTCTACAAAACTGATGCTGAAATCAACCAAATACTATTAAATTAAAAAATGCTTTATTTAAAAGCGTGGCTTCGGACTTGCAACACTACTACTCTACCACCATGACATTCTCACTTCCAACCAGTCAAAACCACTTATGGCAGTTGCAGCAGGGTTTAAGTTAGTTGGAACAGCAATCTCTTTAGGGTTTCTAATACCACAGGAGTCAAGACAAAAAGGTGATGTGTACACTGCACCACAGTTTCAGTGGCACTACAGCAGCTGCAATGGGCTGCACGAGAACCTGAAGACAAAACACACAGGTGCGATTCTGGATAATAGATTCTTAGAAAAAGCCACAAATACTATTAACAATAGAAAACTCCCGCAAAAGCCCAAGGGGACTTTTAATTAAAGTACGAGCATTGTGCAGTCACAGTAGAGACTCAGCACTTATCTGAATTTGATCATAGGTAATGATCTGTAACTTTTCGAGGGAGGTGAATAAATACAGTGAAGCTTGAATGAACTTTCGGCATAAATTTTACACAAAAATAACTCAGAACCAAATTATTTTTATTCACATTGATTCATCAACATGGGCTTAGTGGTTAGCAAGTTCGCCTCTCAGCACTAGGGATTCCTGGTTCGAATCCCCATCTGGGTGGAGTTTCCATGTTCTCCGTGTAGCCCGTGTTCGCGTGGGTTTCCTCCGGGTTCTCCGGTTTCCTCCCACAGTCCAAAAACATGGATCAAGTCAATTGAATTCTCCAAATTGACCCATATAGAGTGTGTGTGTGTGAGTGCTCAGCGATAGATTGGCGCCCTGTCCTGGGTCTATCTGCCCAGCACCCGAAACGTTCTCCCCTGGATGGGCATGGGGAACCCCACCGTGACCCTAATAGAGGATAAAGCGGGAGATAATGAATGAATGAATGAATGATTCATCAAGATGGGCTTAGTGGTTAGCACGTTCGCCTCTCAGCGCTAGGGATTCCCGGTTCGAATCCCAATCTGGGTGGAGTTTCCATGTTCTCTCTGTGTCCGCGTGGGTTTCCTCCGGGTTCTCCGGTTTCCTCCCACAGTCCAAAAACATGGATCAAGGTGAACTGAATTCTCCAATTTGCCCCACATAGAGCGTGTGTGTGAGTGAGTGTGTGCCCAGCGACAGATTGATGCACTGTCCTGGGTGTATCTGCCCAGGGCCTGAAACGTTCTCCCCTGGATGGGCATGAGGTAGTACGACCCTAATAGAGGATAAAGCGGAAGGATGGATGATCAAGGTCTAATTTTTAAAACACTGTGAAAGTAGCGCATCATGACAAGAAAAAAGAGATTTCAGAGGACCACCATGGAAAAGTTGTTGTTGCTTATTAGGTTAGAAAATGCTCTCTAAGGACTAGGGGTGTCTTCAACTAAGGATTTTCATAGTCGAATCTGATTCGTCAGATTTTCCCTATAGTCGACTGATAGTCGAATCAGTTAAATTTTCACCACAAGATGGCGCTATAAGGGTGGTTTTTAAAAAATATATATTTTTTAATATTTTACTTGTTTTTCTAGAGCACCGTAAATGGGTTAAAGCGCACACATCATTAAAAAAAATATATTAACAGAAATTAGGATGATTTTATTTGACAAAAGGCTATATATATAACGAAAACAAAGACATTTCATGTAAAAACTAATGCTTAGCAGCAGCCATGGGTACCCCCATGTGGTCAAAATGGTACATTCGACTATGAGGTTCATAGTCGACTACGGTTCTCCGAATCGAATCGTCGAATCAGCGAATATTGCAGCTCACCCCTACTAAGGACTTTAAACTTGAATCAACAGTCCGACCATTCTTATTCTCCCTGAGAGTCCAACAACCAACTAAGATCACAACGTGTTGTAATCTGTGAGGTCACAAAGAAACCCATGGTAACTTCTAGATGCAAAATGCATTCATATGATCAGTGAATCTGATAAAACCGACAAGAGGTCACCAAGTGTCCAAGAGGAGCAATATAAAGAGAAACTGTTACATCTGAAGCCGCAGGACTTCCATAAAACGAGGCTAATTTAACAACCTCCAAAAGCTGACTAAGCAACCTGGCAACAACCCAGACTCAGCAACCTGACAGCCTCAATCAGGGTGGTAAATTCTCACCGAGGTGCATGAACACTGACCCCATTCATTACTGTCTATGAATAATAGATCATTGTTGTGCATGCAAATATGATCAGGGTTGGTTACAATTTGTGGGTTCAATGCAATAAAAGATTTTAATAGTAAAAGCACAGCTGGATTTAAAGATAAAGAACCATCAAAGCTTTTTATAACCCTGAAATTCACATGTGGAGCATTAAGACAGGAAGTAGAAACCACAAATGTATAGCAGAACTGAACACTCTTAAATCTCAATGTGAATACTATTAGGTGCCCTCAGGAAATCACACATTCATTCATTATCTCCCGCTTTATCCTCTATTAGGATCGCGGTGGGGTTCCCCATGCCCATCCAGGGGAGAACGTCTCGGGGGCTGGGCAGATAGACCCAGGACAGGGCGCCAATCCATCGCTGGGTACACACTCACTCACACAGACACTATAAACTCTATATGGGGCAATTTTGAGAATTCAATTGACTTGATCCATGTTTTTGGACTGTGGGAGGAAACCGGAGAACCCGGAGGAAACCCACGCGAACATGGGGAGAACATGGAAACTCCACCCAGATGGGGATTCGAACCGGGAATCCCTAGCGCTGAGAGGCGAACGTGCTAACCACTAAGCCACCGTGCCGAAATCACACATCTCAACCAAAAAAAAAGAAGATACCTTTATCACTTTTAAACTGTTTGCAGGAGACATCATCACCAACACGTTACACTTATTTATTGAATAAGAAAAACATTTATGAATGTTTATGACCGCCTGTTTTAAGTGGGTTCCCCTTTGACACCTATAGCTGCATTGCATATGCGGAAGTGCTGCCTGTTTATCCTGAAGAGCATTTGTGGGGTCAGGCACTGATGTTGGATGAGGGAGTCTGGGTCAGAATTTCTCGGTTCTTGTTTCAGTTCATTCCACAGTTGATTGACAGCCCAGAATGCTCTGTGCTGGTCAGACAAGTTCTTCTACACTCAATTCAGTCAGTCAAAAAGAGAAGGGAATTCCCCAAACCACAAAGAATAAAACTCATAGCCAAGTACTTGATTTTATACACCGGAGGTTAAAAGGGATTGAATTAAACGATTAAAAGGTGTGTCCCAACACTTTTGTCCCTCTACTGCTCCTCTGATTCCGGTAATGACGTGTGGTCAACGGTTTAACAAGGTGACCGTACTGTACAGAACCCAGAAGCCGCCAAAAATTGTTTTGTTTGGTGGAATGCGCTTAAAAATTATATGTTTAGAAAAATTAAGTGAAGTTATAAGTTTGTTCCCCTTTGACACCTATAGCTGCATTTTTTTGCATTTGCATGGAAGCTTTGGAGTGTGTGCGTGGGAAGTGCTGCCCGTTTATCCTGAAGAGCATTGGTGGGGTCAGGCACTGATGTTGGACGAGGGAGTCTGGGTCAGAATTTCTGGGTTCTTCTTTAGGTTAATTCCACAGATGATTGAAAGCACTAGGGTGAATGCTCTGTTCTGACCAGAAACAGTTCTTCTACACTTAACTCACTCAGTCAGTCAAAGAGAAAAGGGCCTTCCCCAAACTGTTTCAACAGATCCAATTCTATAGCCAAGTTTTCCAAAGATCACAATCCACAGCCAAGTGCTTCATCTTATACACAGGAGGTTAAAGGGGATTGAATGAAACGATTAAAAGGTGTGTCCCAACACTTTTGTCCCTCTACTGCTCCTCTGATTCCGGTAATGACGTGTGGTCAACGTTCTAACAAGGTGACCGTACTGTACAGAACCCAGAAGCTGCCAAATATTGTTTTGTTTGGTGGAATGCGCTCAAAAATTATACGTTTAGAAAAATTAAGTGAAGTTATAAGTTTGTTCCCCTATGACACCTATAGCTGCATTTTTTTGCATTTGCATGGAAGCTTTGGAGTGTGTGCGTGGGGAGCATTGGTGGGGTCAGGCACTGATGTTGGACGAGGGAGTCTGGGTCAGAATTTCTCAGTTCTTCGTTAGGTTAATACCACAAATGATTGATAGCACTAGGGTGAATGCTCTGTTCTGACCAGACAGTTCTTCTACACTTAACTCTACTCACTCGGTCAGTCAAAGAGAAAAGGGCCTTCCCCAAACTGTTTCAACAGATCCAATTCCATAGCCAAGTTTGCCAAAGATCACAATCCATAGCCAAGTGCTTGATCTTATACACAGGAGGTTAAAGGGGATTGAATTAAACGATTAAGAGGTGTGTCCCAACACCTTTGTCCATCGACTGCACCTCCGATCCGGTAATGATGTGTGGTCAACGGTGTACGGAACACGGTGACCGTACTGTACAGAACCCTAAAATACTATCAAAAGCGTTTCATTTGATGAACAGCGTTCTAAAATTATACATACTCCTCTTGCCAACCAATTTACTATTAAATAAATGGCACAAAATCAGTAGACGTGTTCTAAGTTATCCTAACAGCAGTCAGTACGTCTGAACGACTTTACAAAGTGAAGGCAGAACAGATTGCGTGCAGATTTAAAAAAAAAAGTTCATTCATTCATTCATTCATTATCTCCCGCTTCATCCTCTATTAGGGTCGCGGTGGGGTTCCCCATGCCCATCCAGGGGAGAACATCTCGGGCGCTGGGCAGATACACCCAGGACAGGGCGCCAATCCATCGCTGGGCACACACTCACTCACACACTCAAACACACTCTATATGGGGCAATTTTGAGAACTCAATTAACATGATCCATGTTTTTAGACTGTGGGAGGAAACTGGAGAACCCGGCGGAAACCCACGCGGACACGGGGAGAACATGGAAACTCTACCCAGATGGGGATTCGAACCGGGAATCCCTAGTGCCGAGAGGCGAACGTGCTGACCACTAAGCCACCATGCCGCCAAGTTGTAAAATAGTTCATTCATTCATTCATTCATTATCTTCCGCTTTATCCTCTATGAAGGTCGCGGTGGGGTTCCCCATGCCCATCCCGGGGAGAACATCTCGGGCGCTGGGCAGATACACCCAGGACAGGGCGCCAATCCATCGCTGGGCACACACTCACACACTCAAACACACTCTATATGGGGCAATTTAGAGAACTCAATTGACTTGATCCATGTTTTTGGGCTGTGGGAGGAAACCGGAGGACCCGGCGGAAACCCACGCGGACACGGGGAGAACATGGAAACTCTACCCAGATGGGGATTCGAACTGGGAATCCCTAGTGCCGAGAGGCGAACGTGCTGACCACTAAGCCACCGTGCCGCCAAGTTGTAAAATAGTTCATTCATTCATTCATTCATTATCTCCCGCTTTATCCTCTATTAGGGTCACGGTGGGGTTCCCCATGCCCATCCAGGGGAGAACATCTCGGGCGCTGGGCAGATACACCCAGGACAGGGCGCCAATCCATCGCTGGGCACACACTCACTCACACAGACACACTCTATATGGGGCAATTTGGAGAACTCAATTGACTTGATCCATGTTTTTGGACTGTGGGAGGAAACCGGAGAACCCGGCGGAAACCCACGCGGACACGGGGAGAACATGGAAACTCCACCCAGATGGGGATTCGAACCGGGAATCCGTAGCGCTGAGAGGCGAACGTGCTAAGCACTAAGTTGTAAAATAGTTTATGAAGAAAGAAGAATGTAATGAATACGTACAGCACACAGAGAGCATAGGCTCCGGAGACGCTCTCACTGTCCCGGACTAGGAAGCTCCCGTCTCTGCCGGCGCGGGCCAGCTGCTCCTCGGCGGCGGCGCGGCTCAGATCCCGGTGATACCAGAGCGGAGGGGCCGCTCCTCCTCCGCCCGCCATCAGGAACTGGAAGGAAAGATCCCACGGGACGCGAAGTCGCGCGAATCCGCCTGCCGTGGAGTTCTCCCGGGGTTTTTTGTTATACAAGAAAGAAGAGGAAGAAGCCGAGCAGAGAACACCGATCCGGTTCTAACTTCTCCGCGGGTTCTCCCATTAGCTGTCGGCTAACTTCTCTCTAACTCCTTGATCCAAGTATTCCAACTGATTCACAAGGGGGGAAATCGGCAAAACTCAAGCGTACAGACTTCAGGCATCGGCTGTACGATCGATCGACGTTATCCCGGACTTGAGTCCACAAGATCGCGGTCCCGCAGCCCGTTTCCTCCGCCGCTCGGTCTCTCACTAGCGGCGGGCTAACGCTCCGCTTCTGCCTCCTGCTCTCCAGCGATGGTCCAAATGACTCGCTTGAGCCGAGTCGTCCGATCAGTTCTATTCAAAGAGTCTGTTCTAGCGTCAATGCCATGAATCGACTCCCCAACCTGTCAGTTCAAGTTGGAACCGTTTCTCACTCGTCTAAACGCGTTAAACGTAGAACTTCCTTCAACCTGCTCGAGTTTAAGGTTCTCAGCTGACTAATGGAGAAACCTTGTGCCTTATTGTTCCCTACAGTTGAAGAATTTGACTTCTTTTGTTGTCCATACTGATTCCAGTCATTTAGTAGGCTACTAAAAATGGAAGTGTTTTTCTGTCATTCATTCATTATTCATTCATTCATTGTCTCCCGCTTTATCCTCTACTAGGGTCGCGGTGGGGTTCCCCATGCCCATCCAGGGGAGAACGTCCCGGGCGCCGGGCAGACAGACCCAGGACAGGGCGCCAATCCATCGCTGGGCACACACTCACTCACACAGACACACTCTATATGGGGCAATTTGGAGAATTCAATTGACTTGATCCATGTTTTTGGACTGTGGGAGGAAACCGGAGAAACCCGGAGGAAACCCACGCAGACACGGGGAGAACATGGAAACTCCACCCATATGGGGATTCGAACCGGGAATCCCTAGTGCTGAGAGGCGAACGTGCTAACCACTAAGCCACCGTGCCGCCTTCATTCATTATCTTCCACTTAATTTTCTACCAGGGGCGGCACGGTGGCTTAGTGGTTAGCACGTTCGCCTCTCAGCTCTAGGGATTCCCGGATCGAATCCCCATCTGGGTGGAGTTTCCATGTTCTCCGTGTACCCCGTGTTCGCGTGGGTTTCCTCCGGGTTCTCCGGTTTCCTCCCACAGTCCAAAAACATGGATCAAGTCAATTGAATTCTCCAAATTGCCCCATATAGAGTGTGTCTGTGTGAGTCAGTGTGTGCCCAGCGATGGATTGGCGCCCTGTCCTGGGTCTATTTGCCCAGCGCCCGAGACGTTCTCCCCTGGATGGGCATGGGGAACCCCACCGCGACCCTAATAGAGGATAAAGCGGGAGATGATGAATGAATGATGAATATCTGATGCAGGGCAGCACGGTGGCGTAGTGGTTAGCACGTTCGCCTCTCAGCGCTAGGGATTCCTGGTTCGAATCCCCATCTGGGTGGAGTTTCCATGTTCTCCCCGTGTCTGCGTGGGTTTCCTCCGGGTTCTCCGGTTTCCTCCCACAGTCCAAAAACATGGATCAAGTCAATTGAATTCTCCAAATTGCCCCATATAGAGTGTGTCTGTGTGAGTGAGTGTGTGCCCAGCGGTGGATTGGCGCCCTGTCCTGGGTCTATCTGCCCAGCGCCCGAGACGTTCTCCCCTGGATGGACATGGGGAACCCCACCGCGACCCTAATAGAGGATAAAGCGGGAGATAATGAATGGATGGATGAATGAATGGATACGAATGTGAAGTGTTCAGAGGTGTGTATCATCGGGCGCCAATCCATCACACTCACTCACACAGACACACACGCATACACACTCTATATGGGGCAATTTGGAGAACTCAATTGACTTGATCCATGTTTTTGGACTGTGGGAGGAAACCGGAGAACCCGGAGGAAACCCACGCGGACACGGGGAGAACATGGAAACTCCACCCAGATGAGGATTCGAACCGGGAATCCCTAGAGCTGAGAGGCGAACGTGCTAACCACTAAGCCACCGTGCCGCCCTTCATTCAATATCTTCTGCTTAATGCTTTACTAGAGTCGCAGCAGGGGGGGGACATCCAGGGGAGAACATTGGGCAGATACACCAATCTATTGCTGGACACACTCACTTACACAGACATTATATGGGGCAATTTAGAGCATTCAATTTTTCCTTGAATCCATGTTTTTGGACTGTGGGAGGAAACCAGAGAACCAGAAGGAAACCCATGCGGACACTGGAAGAACATGGAAACTCCACCCAGATTGGGATTTGAACATGAATAATTGAATTATTGCTTTATTTTACACCAAAATGATTCAAGGTATTTTATTACACAAACTAAACTGAACTTAATTATTTTCCTTTAGTTGCTTATAATTAAACAATTTAAGTTGGATAAGTACAATTATTAAATTTCCAAATCACTTTTTGAACAGGAAAGAAACCAGAATCCCACACAGACAAAACATAAGAATCTTATCTGCCCTGTCTTAAAGTCAAAATCTCATATTTCATCAAAAATGAAATATGAGCACTTATCTTTGCATCACCTTGCCAGCCATTCCTTAGATTGTTAAACCAAAGTAAATTGCTATTTATGATCTTATTAATAATCCAGAGTTGTTTTGAGTCATGCGTCATTTGACATATCTTTATCTCTTTTAAAAAAAAAAAAATACAAGAGCAACCAATTAAACGTAAATTATCATTACAGGCCTGGACTGAGAGGGGACTAGTACTATTTAAAAACAACCATTAAATTTCGGCACGGTGGCTTAGTGGTTGGCACGTTCGCCTCTCAGCGCTAGGGATTCCCGGTTCGAATCCCCATCTGGGTGGAGTTTCCATGTTCTCCCCGTGTCTGCGTGGGTTTCCTCCGGGTTCTCCGGTTTCCTCCCACAGTCCAAAAACATGGATCAAGTCAATTGAATTCTCGAAATTGCCCCATGTAGAGTGTGTCTGTGCCCAGCGATGGATTGGCACCCTGTCCTGGGTCTATCTGCCCAGTGCCTGAGATGTTCTCCCCTGGATGGGCATGGGGAACCCCACCGCGACCCTAATAGAGGATAAAGCGGGAGATAATGAATGAATAATTATGTTACACTTAATCCTCTACTATGGTAATGGGGCGGGGGCTGTTTCAGGCGCTGGGCATAGACCCAGGACAGAGTGCCAATCTATCACTGGGCACCCTCACTCACACAAACACACTCTATATGGGGCAATTTGGAGCATTCAATTTACCTTGAATCCATGTTTTTGGACTGTGGGAAGAAACCAGAGAGAACCGAGGGGCACCCGCGGACACGTGGAGAACATGGCAACTAAAATGGGTAGTTCCAGTCCTTAAATCTGACTGGCGGAGCTATTTGTCCAGTTGTGACATTACTGACAAGAACACACAGTTCTAACCGCTGCACATTCCTATCAATGCGTGATATACAATGCATTATCATATCATAAATACCTTACTATATAGACTATAAGGTCATATATAATTTTTATTACTTATATATAATTTTTTTTATAGTACACGCACACTACATGGGGCAATTTGGAGCACTCTGTTTAACTTGAGCCATGTTTTTGGACTGTGGGAGCAAATGGACACTGGGAGAACATGGAAACTCCACCAAGATCGGGATTTGAACTTGAATCCCCAGTGTCTGAGGTGAACGTGCCAACCCGACATTCATTCATTATCTCCCGCTTTATCCTCTATTAGGGTCGCGGCGGGGTTCCCCATGCCCATCCAGGGGAGAACGTCTCGGGCGCTGGGCAGATAGACCCAGGACAGGGCGCCAATCCATCGCCGGGCACACACTCACTCACACAGACACACTCTATATGGGGCAATTTTTTTTGAGAATTCAATTGACTTGATCCATGTTTTTGGACTGTGGGAGGAAACTGGAGAACCCGGAGGAAACCCACGCAGACACGGGGAGAACATGGAAACTCCACCCAGATGGGGATTCGAACCGGGAATCCCTAGCGCTGAGAGGCAAACGTGCTAACCACTAAGCCACCGTGCCGCCGCCAACCCGACATTTAAGTTCAAAGTCAAATATTAAAATAATATTTCATACACTGTCAAATTTGGGACATTTCTTTACTTACACATCACAAATTGAGGTAGTTTACTTTTGTTGGAGTCAAATGCTAATCATTTGGTGTAGACCATTAAATCATTCATTACTTAATTACAATAAAAGAACTTGAAGTACATATTTAAGAAACTGTCTGTAATGTAGACAACGAAAAATGTCAATATAATCAATCAATAAAAGATGCGACTCATTTGGTTTAGTGAACTAAATAGTTTATTCTGTAATTAAATAAATACTTTTTGGAAGCAGAAAAGCTTGCGGTGGTTTTGCACACTGGTGAACACCTCTAATTAAAGGTTATTGGTGGTCATATGGAAAACAAAGCTGCAGTATTCATTTCTAGTGAAAAAAAAATCCAGTAATAACTTGAATTTAAGGATCCAGATAAACATTAATTAATTACCTTTTCTAAATTAGTAACAGATATATATATATATATATATATATATATATATATATATATATATATATATATATATATATATATATATATATATATATATATATATATATATATATACACACACATACACACACTACAGTAGTAAAAATTAAAATGATTATGTACATGTTAACATAAGCCAACATCAAGAATAGATACGATCTGTGAAGTAAAATCTCATTTCAAATAAATTGGACTCGATGGCACTGTCTAAAGGCAGAATACTGAAAATTACAAACTTGATTCACCTTTAACAAAATCACCAAGATACAGAAACACACCAACGCAGTGGTTTCTTTTAACATTTTATTTCAGTATTTATATCAAGAGCATGGGGAGAGTGACAGCTAACCAAAGCAGGAAGCTCATGGTGGTGCTCGGTGCAATGCGGGTGCTAAGATTCAGGTAGAACTCGGCAACCTTTTTGTTGGGATTTGAACCTGTGAACCACATCTGCATGCAGCGGCCACTGTCTTTGGTGTAGCTGGTGAACTTGTAGGAATTAGACCAGATTTTCTCACACATGAACTGAGCAGTGGGGAAAACCTCGGTCCATTTACGGCAAAAAGCATCCTTGGGACAGTAATTCATTCCTAATAAAAAAACAGAATAAAAAGATTATTCCATTATTAGACACAATGGAAAATGCTTTTTACTGCTTGT
The DNA here is from genome assembly GCA_019802505.1 of Corydoras sp. C115. NCBI lineage: Eukaryota > Metazoa > Chordata > Actinopteri > Siluriformes > Callichthyidae > Corydoras > Corydoras sp. C115. The sequence goes on from JAFMOC010000012.1 coordinate 6,428,808, forward strand.
GGATCAGTTTAGTGAAATAGAATATTTGTGTAATTTTAACAATGGCAGATGGAATCTATTCTACTTTATACAGCATTCTTTACAATAGAACAGCTGCTCTACAGCTTCTTGGTGTTCTTACACACATTGTGATTTGTCATTAAAATTATTTTAATGTGGCACAGTGGTTAGCACATGCGTTAACATGTTCTCCCTGTGTTTGCGTGGGTTTTATCCATGATTCCCAGAGTCCCAAATTCCCTCTCTATAGTGTGTGTCTGTGTGAGTGTGTGTACCCTGTAATAGAGGTCCCAGATGTCACCCAAAACGCTCTTTTCTGATTGGGCATAGGGAACTAAGGGAACTAGGGGAACCCCCCCCCCCACACACACACACACACACACAACCCTAGTATAGGATTAACCAGAAGATGTATAAATTAGGGCTGTATTCAACTACAGATTTTCGTAGTCGAATCTGATTCGAATCAGTTAAAATTTCACCACAAGATGGCGCTATAAGCATAGTTTTTAAAAAAGATTTTTTTTATATATTTTACTTGTTTTTCTAACAAAAGAAAACCTTTTTTTTTTTTTTCTAGAAATTATGATTTTATTTGACAAAAGGCTATATATATAACGAAAACAAAGACATTTCATGTAAAAACTAATGCTTAGCAGCAGCCATGGACACCCCCATGTGGTCAAAATGGTACATTCGACTATGAGGTTCATAGTCGACTACGGTTCTCCGAATCGAATCAGCGAATATTGCAGCTCACCCCTAGTATAAATGTTAATTGAAGAATTAACCGCAAACCTGCTGCAGTTTTAAGTGAAATATTTGCTGTTTTTGCTATCTAGAAAATTTGAGCTGCTTTACAGTCTGAAATGACATGTCTGATTCTATTATTCATGATGCACTACACATTGATAAACGATGACAGATATGGACTGCAGGCAAGTTGGGCAAAATGAGGCATGCCACTGTTGCTGCTAAAACAAAATAAGTTACTGGTCATTTTTATTTTTAACGAGTCAAAAATTGTAAAAGGCAATTAGCAAGTCTGACAAATTTCAGGGGAGAAGAAGGTAAGAGGTTTTTGACATGGCATTCTTGCTTTGTGTTGTGATTATACTCTATATGATAAATAACCTGTTGGGGGGGGGGGGGGGGGGGCTTCAAACAAGCAATTAAACCTAATGGATAAACTAAATTAGGGGTGAGCTGCAATATTCGCTGATTCGACGATTCGATTCGGAGAACCGTAGTCGACTATGAACCTCATAGTCGAATGTACCATTTTGACCACATGGGGGTGCCCATGGCTTCTGCTAAGCATTAGTTTTTACATGAAATGTCTTTGTTTTCGTTATATATATATATAGCTTTTTGTCAAATAAAATCATCCTAATTTTAGGTTTTTAGTTTTTTTTTAGGTTTTTCCTTTGAAGTGGAAAAATGTCCAGAACGGAGATCTCATTTACGGTGCTCTAGAAAATGAGTAAAATATTTAAAAAAAATATTTTTTAAAAACCACGCTTATAGCGCCATCTTGTGGTGAAATTTTAACTGATTCGACTATCAGTCGACTATAGGGAAAATCTGACGAATCAGATTCGACTATGAAAAATCTTTGTTGAATACAGCCCTAAACTAAATTAAACTCTAGTCTGTGTTGGGTTTAAGGTCTTCGGGCTGCTACTTTTTTTTATTATTTTTTTTTTTTAAATAGCATGCACTAAAATACTTGCACATTTTTGTTCGTGAGTTAATATTTCCCAACAGGAATAGATACAACCATAAGAACTAATTTTTCCATCATTAGCACCGTTTTATACATTTAACCCAGTATACATAAACATTTTACTAGGGGTGTCTTCAACTAAGGATTTTCATAGACGAATCTGATTCCTCAGATTTTCCCTATAGTCGACTGATAGTCGAATCAGTTAAAATGTCACCACAAGATGGTGCTATAAGCGTGGTTTTTAAAAAAGTTTTTTTTATATTTTACTTGTTTTTCTAGAGCACCGTAAAAGGGATCCCCGTTCTGGACATCATTTAAAAAAAATATTAACAGAAATTAGGATGATTTTATTTGACAAAAGGCTATATATATAACGAAAACAAAGACATTTCATGTAAAAACTAATGCTTAGCAGAAGCCATGGGCACCCCCATGTGGTCAAAATGGTACATTCGACTATGAGGTTCATAGTCGACTACGGTTCTCCGAATCGAATCAGCGAATCTTGCAGCTCACCCCTACATTTTACAGTTCATCATTGTGTTGCGCAATGAAAACATTCATGGACAAAATGTGGCACAAAAGAAGCATCAAGAAAAACTAATACCAGGTTTAAAATCACCTACATGGTACTAGGTACTGATACTGTTTAACCAATAGGCTTTTACTAAATAAGTACATAGTATATAAACAAACTCTTGGACACAGTCGTCCTTGTTGTTGCATTCTGCTTTGCACCAGAAGTGTCAAATCGAGTGAACATTAGAAATCTTACCAGTCCAGTTCCAGCCGACATGCCAATTTTCTTTGCAGGTAAAATCTTCTTTACAGTCATCGTACCAGTTCTCACAGTCTTCTTTACACAGAGGTACATCGATAATTCGCTCCTTTCTCCACTCTGTGTTTGACTGTAAAGACGCACACAGACTTTAACGTTCGTAAGTTTATAAAAATAAATAAATAAAAAAATCTAAGAAACAATTCAAATGGTTTTACTTTGCATCTTTAATTTATACAGACGTTTTCAGATACATACTGGATATACAGACTATTAATGCTGAACTTCTGAAATGTCACATTAATTTCTGTCTGGAGTTATATTAATGTTCACTCCAAGAGCTAGTATTAATGTGCGATTAGACAACTGCACAAAGTGTTTCTCTAGCACATCCCAAAGATTCTGAAGGAGCTTCAGGTCTGGACTCTGTGGTGGCCAATTCATGAGTGAAAATGAACCACTCTTTCACAATTTGAGCCCGATGGTTGCTGACATTGTCATCTTAAAATATGGCCGTGCCATCAGCAAAGGAAAAAAAAAAATCAAATTTTATAACTTGGTGGTTCAGTATGTTCAGGTCATCAGCTGAACTCATTCTTTGGGCATTGCTGAACCAGACCTGAAGAATATATACATATAAATTGTATATCACTTTTAAATGTTGCAAGACAGTTATACTGGGTTATCACTTATACAAAAATGAAACACTTTTCTACTACGCTGATTTGTTTTCTGATCTCTCTACAATTTCATCATTCAAAAAAAAAAATACATAAAACATTAAATGAGCTCTATTGATGGAAATAGTCAGACCTATAAAAAGGTAAGTTTGCAAAATAAACACCATTTAATTAAATGAGCAACCTGCCAACTGTTAAGCATTGCAGTGGATCCACTTTCACGTCACTTTGTGCTCATGTAGCAGTCAGCAGTGGAGAAAACTCTAAATAGAAAAGTCTAATAGATTCATTAAATATAAGTAAATTCACCAATAAATAATAGCTAAAATGGTAGCACAGCAAAAAGACTGTTTAAAATCTGAAAGATGATCGATCAGGAATGTTCAAAAACCCAACCATCGGTACAGATCTTAAAGTAGATCTAAATATATGTGCTTACAAGACCATTTAGGAATGTCCCAAAACTTAAACCAATTCTTAAAGAAGAGCACAAAACATCTGCTAAAATATTAAAAATGATGGTTTTAAAAGTAACAACTTAAATAGTGACATTAAAAGGAGTTTGTCAGTTTTATTCAGGATTTTTGTACTTTTCTAATTTTCTACTGTTTAGTTTGACTATAAAGCAATTACTTTAACATGGACATCAGACACTGGTCACATTAAAACAGACAAAATGCCAGATTTATTAGTATGGAATTAAATGTGTGAGACACCAATGAGCCCAAAAAGATCAGCAAATCGACAAAACAAAGCAAGGGTCGTATTAGGACACCTGAGTAAGCATTAAGAGTGCTCGCAGTGACAGACCTGTACTGCCTCCTACGGGCCAACAAACCGTATATCAAGCACAGGACGTTGTGCCAAAAGAATCAGCCAAGATCGAAGATTCTTAAATATAAATAGAAGAAACGTTTTCTAATTTATTTCAACAGCATTACCACCTACAAGCACAACCAACTCCAGATATAGTGTCCATCTCAAGAAAATGACCAAAAATGAGTACAAATAAAGACAAGGACATTCAATGATAATTAACTCTGTTTGTATGCAGTAGCAATGCATTTACTGTTCTAATGATCAGGACACCAATAGTAGCACCACAGAGCAGGTATTATTATGGTGCATTATTCTTATCCCAGAAGTGTCACTGAGGTGTTTAAATGAAACTACAGCAGCATTGCTGCACTAACCCCCCCCCCCCCACCTCATCAGGGTCACTGCAGAACTGATAAACAATACATCATCCAAAATAAACCTGTTCTGTGATGGTCCTGACCAATAGAAAACAGAGAACAGGCTAACAAACGGAGCAAGAAATGGAAACGTTTTATTTATACAGCGTGTATATATATATATATATATATATATATATATATATATATATATATATATATATATATATATACACATACAGTGGGTTGCAAAAGTATTCATACCCCTTGAACTTTTCCATATTTTGTCACATTACAACCACAAACATAAATATATTTCACTGGAATTTAATGTGAAAGACCAACACAAAGTGGTATACAATTGTGAAGTGGAAGGAAAATTATACATGAATCAACATTTTTTTTACAAATAAAAAACTGAAAAGTGCGACGTGCAAAAGTATTCAGCCCCTGAGAGTCAATACTTTGTGGAGCCACCTTTTGCTACAATTACAGCTGCAAGTCTTTTAGGATATGTCTCCACCAGCTTTGCACATCTAGTGACTGAAATTCTTGCCCATTCCTCCTTGCAAAACAGCTCAAGCTCAGTCAGATTGGATGGAGAGCGTTTGTGAACAGCAGTTTTGAGATCTTGCCACAAATTCTCAATTGGGTTTAGGTCTGGACTTTGACTGGGCCATTCTAACACATGAATATTCTTTTTTTTAAACCACTCCATTGTAGCTCTGGCTTTATGTTTAGGGTCGTTGTCCTGCTGGAAGGTGAACCTCTGCCCCAGTCTCAAATCTTTTGCTGACTCCAACAGGTTTTCTTCCAAGATTGCCCTGTATTTGGCTCCATCCATCTTCCCATCAACTTTGACCAACTTCCCGGTCCCTGCTGAAGAGAAGCACCCCCAGAGCATGATGCTGCCACCACCATATTTGACAGTGGGGATGGTGTTTTCAGAGTGATGTGCAGTGTTATTTCTCCGCCACACATAGCGTTTTGCATTGTGGCCAAAAAGTTCAATTTTGGTCTCGTCTGACCAAAGCACCTTCTTCCACATGTTTGCTGTGTCCTCAACATGGCTTCTGGCAAACGGGACTTCTTATGGTTTTCTTTTAACAATGGCTTTCTCCTTGCCACTCTTCCATAAAGACCACATTTGTGTAGTGCACGACTAATTGTTGTCCTGTGGACAGTTTCCCCCACCTGAGCTGTGGCTCTCTGCATTTCATCCAGAGTCACCATGGGCCTCTTGGCTGCCTCTCTGATCAGTGATCTCCTTGTTCGGCCTGTAAGTTTAGGTGGACGGCCTTGTCTTGGCAGGTTTACTGTGGTGCCATACTCTTTCCATTTCCGGATGATGGATTGAACAGTGCTCCGTGAGATGTTCAAAGCTTTGGAAATCTTTTTATAACCTAAGCCTGCTTTAAACTTCTCCAAAACCATATTCCTAAACTGTCTGGTGTGTTCTTTGGACTTCATGATGCTGTTTGCTCCCCAATATTCTCTTAACCAACATCTGAGGCCGTCACGGAGCAGCTGTATTTGTACTGAGATTAGATTACACACAGGTGGACCCTTTTGAGTCATTAGCACTCATCAGGCAACTTCTGAATGCAATTGGTTGCACTCAGGGAAAAGGGGGCTGAATACTTTTGCACGTCGCACTTTTCAGTTTTTTATTTGTAAAAAAAATGTTGATTCATGTATAATTTTCCTTCCACTTCACAACTGTATACCACTTTGTGTTGGTCTTTCACATTAAATTCCAGTGAAATATATTTATGTTTGTGGTTGTAATGTGACAAAATATGGAAAAGTTCAAGGGGTGTGAATACTTTTGCAACCCACTGTGTGTGTGTGTATATATATATATATATATATATATATATATATATATATATATATATATATATATAAATAATACACACATGCATTATATATATATATATATATATATATATATATATATAAAAAACACACACATGCATATATATATACATATATACACACACACACACATGCATTTATATATATATATATATGTGTGTGTGTGTGTGTGTGTGTGTGTGTGTACTGTATATATCACACACAAGACTTAATTTCAAAATGCAATAACTGAGGCTTTAAAACATACAATATACTTTGCCTCACCAACAGAGAAAAAACTTAGAGAAGCTTTTAAAACTGAATTAGGCAATAATTAATAATAAAAAAAAAATTCTTATATTATACATAGTATTTTTTTGTTTTGATTTTGTTGTTTCAATCATAAAGACCTTTCTGTTGAGCGAGATTAACAGTAAGATGAGATCATACCGGCTGAATCCAGGGTCCCAGGTGAGGAGAACACTCATAGAAGCAGGTGTCCTGGATAAAGTGCTTCTTACACTTTTCACTCATGATGCCACAGTGGTTCCAGTTAAAGTTGTATAAATAAGAATTGTCATTGTGTGCTTCAGTCGAGGTGTTAGCGGTACAACATGCATTATCACGCCAGGGAGTGCACTGTGAATTAAAAAAAAAAAATTACAAAAGATCTTTTACCCATTATATTGATTTGTGGCATTTTAAATACAGACATACCTAATGTTTTTTTTGTAACAAATTCTGTTTAAAGTAAGATTTATTAGAGATGAACATAATGCATGGCACATACAGTATGTACAGAGGTGAAAGCAACACTGTGGCTAATCCAAATAGTAAGATTTTTAAATAAGTTACTTAATTCATTCATTATCTTCCGCTTTATCCTCTATTAGGGTCGCAGTGGGGTTCCCCATGCCCATCCAGGGGAGAACATCTCGGGCGCTGGGCAGATACACCCAGGACAGGGCGCCAATCTATTGCTGGGCACACACTCACTCACATAAACACACTCTATAGGGGGCAATTTGGAGAACTCAATTGACTTAATGTTTTTATGGACTGTGGGAGTAAACCGGAGAACCTGGAGGAAACCCACACAGACACGGGGAGAACAAGATGGGGATTCTAACCGGGAATCCCTAGTGCTGAGAGGCGAACGTGCCAACCACTAAGCCAAATCAATTAAGCCCAAGTTACTTAATTGATTTTTAAATTTTATGAACTTTGTGTTTATATCCCCAATAAGTTACAAAAAAAACTATGATATCTATTAGGGGTGAGCTGCAATATTCGCTGATTCGAAGATTCGATTCGGAGAACCGTAGTCAACTATGAACCTCATAGTCGAATGTACCATTTTGACCACATGGGGGTGCCCATGGCTGCTACTAAGCATTAGTTTTTACATGAAATGTCTTTGTTTTCGTTATATATATATAGCCTTTTGTCAAATAAAATCATCCTAACTTCTGTTAATATTTTTTTTAAATGATGTGTACGCTTTAACAATAGGCTACACATTAATAAAGCTCCCCCTGCAGTTAGTTGCACATTCCAAATGAGCAGAAAAACAAGTAAAATATAAAAAAAAAAAATCTTTTTTTAAAAACCACGCTTATAGCACCATCTTGTGGTGAAATTTTAACTGATTCGACTATCAGTCGACAAAAAAAATAAAAATCTGACGAATCAGATTCGACTATGAAAATCCTTAGTTGAAGACAGCCCTAATATCTACAGATAGTAGTAATTACTATGTGCAAGGAAAAAAGTTCATAAGGAATTTGGATGATTGAGTAAAGATGTAAAAGTCTTTCGAATAACAAGGACAGAGCCCACAGTCATGCTCCTTCCTACATTTTGTCCTTCGGTGTTATGGAGTTTTCTCTCCATGGTTGTCTCAGCTGTCCCTTTAAGATATCTCAATAAATAAACTAGTTTACAGATTCGCTAAGTCATAAATCGTGAGGTTGCTTAAAAATTATAAGTAATATTTTAGCAGGCAAGCTAATACTACTGCAAACATGAAAAGGTGTAACTTTATGGTTTATATTTGTTTTCAGTTGTAAAAAAAAAAAAAAAAAAAAAAAAAAGAACCTAGGCACTAATAGAGAAAGAGAATTTTTACCTGCATGTATAGTTCACCTTCTGGGCCTGGTTCAGCTTTCTGGTGTTTGGCGTCCATGCACATGTTAAGTTTGTCCAAACAGAATGCAAGCGACGACACAGCTATCAGCAGCATTAATACCAGCCATATTCTGCAATTACAAAGTAAATTGTCAGCTGGCATACAGATGGCTGAGAAACTCTGTAATAATAAACTGCTATTGTCTACCTTTGTTTATTTTTATATGCCTACCAAACAATTTATTAGAAAATGTGTTCATCTACTCACTATATTCCTACCCATGAATACAATTTATTAACCTCATGTATGGCAGCAGTGAATAATTAGCATTAGGTCATGTTCATACCAACCATTAGAACAGTTTTTTGGTAAAAAATAAATCTGTATTTAGCTTTTAAAAAGTATTTATTTACTAATAACTAAATATTCTTTCTGCATGTACAGCCATAGCGATAGTAGCAAATGTCACTGTAGAATAAGAAAAACCTGTAACTTACAAAAACACTAAATTGATTCAAATGGATTAATATTAATTTTATTATTTAGTTTTTTAGCAAAAGTAAAAATCTTGACATGTTTGTTTAAAAGTTAACCAAACATAACCAATGGAATGTCAAGCTTCATATTAGTGAAACAATCATCACTTTGTACATTAATCAGGTACAAGTGTAACAAAAATATAGATAATAAAACATTTATGAGATCATACCTCAAACTACAGCACAGAGACCACAGTGCTCTTACTAAAAGTCTAGAGATTATTTTAACCATTACACAAATTGCAGTTTTTCCAAATTTTTACGCCATGAAATATAAATATTTATCTATTTATTATTTTAATACCACTTATATAATTATACTAAGTTGTATAATTCTGATTGAAACAAAGATTATAAACATGTAGCCTACACACGTTAAATTTAGGGTGGGGGAGGGGGTTCCATGTTCTGACAATCTTCCAGACATTGTCCTGTAGGCCAGAGTCAGTGTCTCCAAGTGTCTGCGTGGGTTTCCTCCGGGTTCTCCGGTTTCATCCCACAGCCCAAAAACATGACTCAAGGTGAACTGAATACATAGAGTGTTTTTTTTTGTATGTGAGTGAGTCTACCCGGCGGCAGATTGGTGCCCTGTCCTGGGTGTATCTGCCCAGCGCCCGAAACATCCTCCCCTGGATGGGCATGGGGAATCTCAATTCCACCCCCCCCCCAAACAACCCTAGTAGAGGATTAAGCAGAATTTAATTAATTAATGAAATTACAGGTTATTTTAAGCAACCTAGATGTAGCAATCTAGATGTTGTGTATGAACATTCATTCATTCATTATCTTCCCACTTTATCCTCATTTGGGTCGCGGTGGGGTTCCCCATGCCCATCCAGGGGAGAACGTCTCGGGCGCTGGGCAGATAGACCCAGGACAGGGCTCCAATCCATCGCTGGGCACACACTCACTCACACAGACACACTCTATATGGGGCAATTTAGAGAACTCAATTAACTTGATGCATGTTTTTGGACTGTGGGAGGAAACCGGAGAACGTGGAGGAAACCCACGCGGACACGGGGAGAACATGGAAACTCCACCCAGGTGTCCCTAGTGCTGAGAGGAGAACGTGCTAACCACTAAGCCACCCGTGTACGAACATATATAGTAATAATTACCAAAAAGACAGAAGGTATATAAAGCAAATATGAAGTTACTACACTAAAAAACAAACAATTTCGAGTTTTGAGGGAACAAAGATGAGTATCATTTTTGTATACCCATAAAGCTTTCTATGATGAGCTGTAAAATGATGTATGCTGCTTTTTCTCGGGACTTACAGGATTAAAGCTGTAGCAGCTCTTACCTGCTCGTTTGCTCCATTTTCTTTATTTTCTGAAACTGAGGTGAATATAAAACACGACTTGAACGGACGCTGCCGAAGCGACTACCCCGTGCTCTTTGTGCAGTCAGGTGTGATGCATGAAGCAGATCATAAAAACGGAGCGAAGTTCGACTTTTTATTAGTGTTTTTATTTTTTTTTTTTTAATGAGTGAAGAACTAACCGCTGCGTCAGCACGAGCCGCTCCCGCGCTAATTACCCCCGCGTCACACCTGCGGCGCGTGAGAGGCAGCTGAGCGAGGCGCATGCGCACGGCAGAGTCGGTTTATATCATTCATTCATTCATTCATTCATTCATTCATTCATTCATTATCTCCCGCTTTATCCTCTATGAGGGTCGCGGTGGGGTTCCCCATGCCCATCCAGGGGAGAACGTCTCGGGCGCTGGGCAGATAGACCCAGGACAGGGCGCCAATCCATCGCTGGGCACACACTCACGCACACAGACACACTCTATATGGGGCAATTTGGAGAATCAAGTCAATTGAATTCTCCAAATTGCCCCATATAGAGTGTGTCTGTGTGAGTCTCGGGCGCTGGGCAGATACACCCAGGACAGGGCGCCAATCCATCGCTGGGCACACACTCACTCACACAGACACTCTCTATATGGGGCAATTTAGAGAATTCAATTGACTTGATCCATGTTTTTGAAAACCGGAGAACCCGGAGGAAACCCGCGCGGACACGGGGAGAACATGGAAACTCCACCCAGATGGGGATTCGAACCGGGAACCCCTAGCGCTGAGAGGCAAACGTGCTAACCACTAAGCCACCGTGCCCCCGGTTTATATCAGTGATTTTCAATTATTTTCTGTTAAGCCCCCCTAGGAAGAAGAAAACATTATGTGCCCCCCCCCCCCCACACACACACACACTCACCTCACCCCCCCCCTACATGATTTATCCCCCAAATTTATCAAAAAATGGGATAAATTATTTTTACATGCCCACTGTATGTTATAAGTACACCTCTTTTATAACAATGTCTCCTTATTAACAATAAAGAAAACAAAAAGGAAAGAAATATAGATCGACTTAGAACAAAGAATCATTTGATTAACTTTGTTTTTTAGTTTGTAACAGAAACGAATGAAATCCTTATTTAAACGTGAAACATTTTTGAACTGACTGGCATTTGATACTGAAAAATGAAAAATTTCAATTTATTGAAAAATCAATAAATAATAATAAATTCAAATTCATCAGCAATATTCATTCAGGAGCACAATTTATTAACCACTTTAACCTACAAAACTAAAATGAATACAACAATTTATGCTGTTTTTTTTTTTTTTGAGGAAGTCAGAACTAATGTCTCCAACGCGCCTGTTTTGCAGCACAGCTTTTCTGCAGTAGTTTTCATAAAGCGGGATGATTGCTGGATATACGCGTCACGTTTACGGTTTAAAAACTCAAGCGGTTATCAGCGTGATCGGGGTGTAATGTCTTTGTCAAGAACTGTCCTGAATCCCCCAGAGGGGAGCGGGTCCACCGGACAACGCGGACGCCGCTCGCGCATAGGTGAGCGTCTCCCGGGATCCGGCGACGCGTAAACCACAGCGCCCGCCGGTCTAGACGGAGGGAGACGCTCCCACGGATGTGACCTGCGCGGAACGTCAACGCAGCGACACACCGTGGCGGAAATGCGGGAAGGAGGCGACTGGAACACCGGGATAAAATCCAAAACAGAATTTATTAAAAGATGGTGCCGAAGCACCAACAGAACGGGGATAACAGAACAGAACTTAACGTAGGGTAATATAACCACAAACCAAAGACGTGCCCAGTATTCAGGGATAAAACAGACTAAATAGAAAACCAACTAAACACGTGACAAACCCAACCAATCACCCAAGTGAGATAATGAGGACCAAAAACGAGGGACAGGTGCAGCAGGTGCTCGTGACAGTCTTTAAGTGACGCCTTCATTTATTTGTCTTCACACTGTCCGCTGCCAACATTTAAAGACACAGAAGACACACCGCTCTTTTTTCGTCTCCCACCTCAGTTACAGTGAAGTTACAGTTACAGTGAAGTTACAGTTACAGTGAAGTTACAGTTACAGTGAAGCTACAGTTACAGTGAAGTTACAGTTACAGTGAAGCTACAGTTACAGTGAAGTTACAGTGAAGCTACAGTTACAGTGAAGTTACAGTTACAGTGAAGTTACAGTTACAGTGAAGTTACAGTTACAGTGAAGCTACAGTTACAGTGAAGTTACAGTGAAGCTACAGTTACAGTGAAGTTACAGTTACAGTGAAGTTACAGTTACAGTGAAGCCAGGCGCTACATACACTTCAACATTTAGTTTTCGGTTGACTTTTGTTGCTCTCATTATCTTCGTCTCTCTCCGCCTTTCTCTCCTCATCTCTGTTAAATATTTCTCCGTGTTGTCTCTTGAGGGTTTGTTCAGTTCACTTAATATCACTTGCTCTGTGATTTCTTGTTATGCGCCCCCCCACGCACCGCACTGCGCCCCCCCAGGGGGGCGCGCCCCACTATTTGAGAAGCACTGGTTTATAATGAATATGGGATATAATGTGTTAGAGTATAAAGTTAATGCAACACCTCCTGCATTTGGCCTTTTCAACATGATGACAGTGAAGTGTAAAAGATTTACAAAGAATGACAAGTTTCACTAGTTATTTTATAATCACGAACACCGGTGAACATCCAGGGAATGGACATTGAGACGGTGGACTCTTGTAAGTACCTGGGTGTTCACCTTAACACAACACTGGACTGGTCAGACAACACCACTGCACTTTATAAAAAAGGACAGAGCAGGTATCTGCTGAGGAGACTAAGGTCGTTTGGGGTGTGGGGGCCACTTCTCAGGACCTTTTTTGACACAGTAGTGGCATCAGCCATTTTTTATGGAGTGGTGTGCTGGGGCAGCAGCATCACGAATGCAGACAGGAACAGACTGGACAAACTAATTAGGAAGGCCAGCTCTGTCCTGGGGGAACGCTTAGACCCAGTGCAGGTGGTGGGAGACAAGAGGATGCTAAACAAGCTAGCAACTCTTATGGACAATGAATCCCACCCCATGTTTGAGACTCTAGCAGCACTGGGCAGCACCTTCAGTGACCGGCTGCGTCATCCGAAGTGTGTGAGGGAGCGTTACCGCAGGTCCTTCATTCCTGCTGCAGTTAGACTGTACAACCAGCTCTGCTCCCAGTAATCACTCCAAACCAAACTAAAAATAACTGTGCAATAAATGTATCATTGATGGTGCAATACATTTCAATCATCTGTATGTAATAACTGTCTACTGCTTAATCAGACACCACATGTGCAATATTTGATTCATTTCATTCCTGTAGGACTGTAAATAACAAAAATTAGAAAATTTGATTTTTATCTTGTATATACAGATTTCTAACTGTATTTAAACATTTTTCCTAGTTTAAATCTCTTTAATGACTGGATATCTTTTCACCCTCCTCTGTATCTGCTGCTGAGAAATGTGAATTTCCCCTTTGTCCCACATCTTATCATACCAATGAGTGTCTTTGGCATGGTAGTTAGTTATGGTGTTTTTAAACACGTGTTTTTAATTTCACAAAACACACACACCCACACATATGTAAATATCTATCTATCTATCTATCTATCTATCTATCTATCTATCTCTCTATCTATCTCTCTCTCTCTCTCTCTCTCTCTCTCTCTCTCTCTCTCTCTCTCTCTCTATATATATATATATATATATATATATATATACTGTATATATATATATATATATATGGCTTAGTAGTGGTGTTTATGAAAGAGATGTGTTTTCAGTTCTTTCTTAAAGATACCAAGTGACTCCGCCTTACGGACAGAGTTGGGAAGATCGTTCCACCATTTAGTAGTGGTGAACGATACAGAGTGAGAATTAGCACCACAGTGAAGTGGAATCACCAGGTGACATTCAACACTACAGCGAAGTGAATGAGTTCAAGTCTATTTTGAATATATAGATTGATGGTGAGAGGGGGCAGATCCATAGATTGTCCTGTAGGCCAGATTCAGTGCCTCCCCGTGTCCGCGTGGGGTCCTTTGAGTTCTCCGGTTTCCTCTCACAGTCCAAAAGCATGAATCAAGGTAAATTGCTCCAAATTGCCCAATATAGTGTGTGTTTGTGTGTGGGTGTATATAGATATATGTATACACACATCATTTTAGGCCGGCTTCCGAACAGCTGCCCCATCTCCACAGCCAAAGACAGGTGCCCATTGAAGAAGCTTCTTCAGTGGCTCAGGTGAACTTTTAAAGCTTTTTCGAGACAATACGTTGCATTTGCAACAACATGCTGAATAAATGACTACATTTGAACTTGTAAACCAGACACTGTTCAGACTCGGTGTGTCTGGCTGTCATCATTGCCATCATTGCCTGAAGCACCTAAGTCAGCTACGACATCTGTTGGAGGACGATGAGCAGGAGGTCCCATCTTTGGATGTTCCTACTTATGAATCAGAGGAGGATGGTCCGGAAGCCTGTGCTACAAGATCATTCTTCTGCCCACATTGTCATCACTGCCGCCAGCATTGTTGGTGGCTGCAGTTTGTGCAAGGAGTCGAGGGAGATCAGGTGGTGCCAACTGTGCAGCTTCCTGAGTCAGAACCTCCCAAGTCTGTTCAGGTTAACTCACATTCTTGCCCAATACAATCAGACTAGAACTAGTTAATAGGAGTTAAGGGTTAAATGTAACATGCCTTAGTTAGTCAGGTGCATCCAGAACAGAAATGGTTTAGTTGCTTTAAAAAATGTCTCACTTTTTATTTTGGTTTTCAGAGGAAAGTGATTGCTGTTCGATTTGGAGAAGTTTTGTCACATCCTGATCCAGAACCGCCTGTGTCTGTTCAGGTTAAAACACAATCCCGTCTCTGATCAAACAATCAGGCTATAGTTAGTCAGTGAGAGTTAGAATTTCAATTAAACATGACTTTTTGTATCAAACAAGTGCCTCCACAACATCTCACTCTGTAATTTTGGTCTTCAGAGAAGGAGCACTTCGTCATTCAGTGATCTGTCTGCTCAGACCAGCAGTAACAGAGAAAGCGACTCAACTTTAACACCACCCAGGAGTCACCGTAGAGCTGCTAAGCCCCCAGTCAACATGTCACCCAAAAAGCGCTGGCGGTGCTAAAGCAGCTTGTATATATTTGTACATAGTCGTTAATTATGTTTTATTAAAGAAAAATGACATCATCTTTGTACACTTTTTTTAAAGAGAAAAAACATTTTTTTAGTTCAGCATTTATACAAATTGTCTGCCTGTCTGTCTGTCTGTCTGTCTATCTATCTATCTATCTATCTATCTATCTATCTATCTATCTATCTATCTATCTATCTATCTATCTATCTATCTATCTATCTATCTATCTATCTATCTATCTATCTATCTATCTATCTATCTATCTATCTATCTATCAGGATTGAAATTTACACAGTACATGTCACACACAAAATACAAACTTACACAGAACACAAAGTTATACATGACTGTATGCGGGAGACAGACAACAAGAAATTGGACTGGAATTTTGTTCGCTCTGCAATTTATTGACAAAATATCAGAAAGAAATTCAGGACAGAGACGACTGTTTGCCTTGAACATCATTGGTAGCCCTTTGGCCATGCATTTTGCCAGCCTCGCCCAGGTATATAAAAGTGTGGAGTGGTTTTCTTGATTTCAGCTCATTGATATGCTACAGCACTCAAGGAGTAATGTATATAAAGTAAAGTATATAATGTATGTTTTAGACAAGAAACAGATACGAACATTTCATACATGCTACATGGTACATGCTGGTACTGTAGCTCTTTCACCCAGTCCCCATTTCATTGAAACAGAATTTTGTACAGATGTTTCATTGTCATCTGGCGTCGTTTCAGAACCTGGTAAATGGTGGCGATGCTTACAGTTTAAATATTTTGAAAAAGGTTATTGTCCTGTATAACAATGCACTGCAGTACTTGGTGTTTATATATGTTTCTCAGTTAAAGATTCATGAGATGCACCTCTGCACCTCTGTTTTCCTAGAAATGTACAAATTTTGACATGTTCAGCACTTTTGCATGTAATGGGTTGTAACCTAGTCAACAATTGTACATGACCTATTGCGTGAATGTTCAAAAGCATTTGCTAAATGTGAAACACAATAAGAAATGCTCTTATGTCACGCACAAGTGACAAGGAGATGTGAAGATTCAATGAACGGATTTTAGAAGTTCAGTTCTGATTTGAGAAATGAACCAAATCAACTGAGAAAAACTGTAATAGCCATTTTAGGAAGCCGGGCAGCATCAACAGCGTGGGACAGCCATGTACATATTGTATAAGTCAACATTGTTCTATTCTGAATGCATTCCTGCTGGTCTACCAGTATAAACCAAAGTAGTCCATAAGTTGTCCATATTTAAAAGTTAATGATTTATAAGTTTAAATTAGTAATTACTTACTACATCCAACATTCGTTGTTGTTTTTTTTTTTTTTTTTTTTAATATTTGTGATAAAAATATTGTGGTTGTTGTTGTTGGTCTCCTACTATAAATCATTCATTCATTATCTCCCGCTTTATCCTCTATTAGGGTCGCGGTGGGGTTCCCCATGCCCATCCAGGGGAGAACATCTCGGGCGCTGGGCAGATAGACTCAGGACAGGGCGCCAATCCATCACCAATCCACTGGGCACACACTCACTCACACAGACACACTCTATATGGGGCAATTTTTGAGAATTCAATTGACTTGATCCATGTTTTTGGACTGTGGGAGGAAACCGGAGAACCCGGAGGAAACCCACGCAGACACATACTATAAATCAGTACCTCACAATTAAGTCAACATTGTTCTGTTCTGAGTGCATTCCTGCTAGTCTACCAGTATAAACCAGTACACACTAACCACCTACTTCAACATCTTTTAAAATAGCTAAATAACACACCCCAGTTAAACCAGTAACCATCACATAATCATTACTAATCACATACAGTAAATTGTATATTTCCATGTCAGTCTGAGGTAGCGATAGACAAACCCTCAGACCTTGAGGCGTTGTGACGTTTCAGATAATTCGTCCTTCATTTAGTTGTTTGGGTATCATTTATCTTTAAGATTAAAAGACTTTCCTGCTTAAATGATTAAAGTTTTGTGTCACATTAAAAGTGTTTCTCCCTGAACCTTGTAAAGACAAAACTAGCATTGTAACAACATGTTCTTATTACAAACTGTCTTTTTAATTTTTTATTCGGGTGGCTTAGTTGTAAACATGTTCGCCTCTCAGTGCTGGGGATTCCTGGTTTAAATCCCATTTTGGGTAGATTTTCCATGTTCTCCCCATGTCCGCGGGAGTTTCCTCTGGGTTCTCCGGTGTCTTTCCACAGTCCAAAAACATGGATGGTCGATGGGGGTGCCCATCCAGGAGTGGAACGTTTCAGGCACTGAGCAGATACACCCAGGACAGGGCACCTATCTATCGCTTGGCACACACTGACTAACACAGACACGCACACAAATACGCACTATATGGGGCAATTTAGAGCATTCACTTTGAATTTAATCCGTGTAGGATGTAGTGGCGTGGGCGGAGAAGTCAAGTTGAAGTCATTTTTTTATATAGCATTCTTTACAATAGTGCATTGACACAAAGCAGCTTTACAGTGTTGTAAGCCTTTTGAACCCCCAAAGAGCAAGCTGAAGCAACAGTGACAACAAAAAACTAATGAATGCACCTGACACGGCTCCACCTAAAGAGTGTGCGCCCTTTAAACCTGGGAACATCAGATGCTGTGGGGAAAGAGACTGACCTTGAGCTGGTGGAATGGTAGACGTGGCACACATGCGGGAGAATAAAAAAACCCGGTGTTTTTAAATGGACGTGTGTCGTGTCAACCATAAAGCCTGTTTATTGGGGTAAAATAAAGGGGTAAAATAAAGGAGCCTGTCTTCGCTCCTCATTCCTTTCACCCTCTCCATTACATCATGTTTTTGGACTATAGCAGGACACCAGAGAATCCGGAGGAAACCCTCACTGACACGGGGAGAACAGGGAAACTACACCTAAAATGAGATTCGAACCAGGAATCCCCAGTATTGAGATTGGAACATGTTTACCACTAAGCCACTCTAATGTTCAAAATACAGTTTGTAAATAAAAACATGTGGTTACAATGCTAGTTTTTGTCTTTATAGGTTTCAGGGAGGAGAACTTGTAATGTAATGTGACACAATTTTTAATCATTTAAGCAGGAAGGTCTTTTAATCTTAAAGATAAATGATACCCAAACAACTAAATGAAGGACGGATAAACTGAAACGTCACAATGCCTCAAGGTCTGAGGGTTTGTCTATCGCTACCTCAGACTGACATGGAAATATACAATTTACTGTATGTGATTTGTAATGATTATGTAGTGATGGTTACTGGTTTAACTGGGGTGTATTATTTAGCTATTTTAAAAGATGTTGAAGTAAGTGGTTAGTTGTACTGGTTTATACTGGTAGACCAGCAGGAATGCACTCAGAACAGAACAATGTTGACTTAGTTGTGAGGTACTGATTTATAGTAGGAGACCAACAACACTGAGTACAAATATTTAAAAAAACAACAAATGTTGGATGTAGTAAGTAATTAGTAGTTTAAACTTCCAAATCATTAACCAATTGTTCTACATTGTTGATGCTGCCTGGCCACTTAAGGATGATGAATCCCCCACTGAGCCTTGGTCCTCCCAAGGTTTCTCCCTTAAAATAACATCATAACGGAATTTCTTGGCACTGTCACTTCAGTATGCTCTTTGGGGGGTTTAAAAGCCTTTAACACTGTAAAACTGCTTTGTGACATTGTACTATTGTAAAAAGTGCTTTAAAAATAAATTACTTGAACCTAAATTACTTGAAATCAATGAATCAATAGGAAATATGTTCTTAACATAACAATTATGTAATTAATTATGCAAATAATTTTGCAAACTCGTTGGTATGAGCAATAAGGATGCAGGAGACTGGAGTTTGATGTACACCACACCTGGCTTTATTGTTACAAATAAAAACACTTTTCAGTGGTTTCCAACTTCCTAATGCCAGTTTCAGCAGCTGAGGATCGTAACTCCAAGGCCACCACCTTTAACTAACTGACCAATACACAATGCACCCAACCCCTATTACTGCCCCCCCCCACAGGTGGTGAGTCCATGGAAGGGGGACCCATGTACTTCCTTCGAGCTGGGTCTGTGAGAAGGTGCCCGACCACCAGGAACTTGCTGAAGAACCCTTCCCCAGGCAGGTCACACGAATTCCTTTAATTTTTATAAATAGGGGCTTATTTTGGACCACTCTTTGTCTGACCCATCACCTAGGACCAATTTGCTTTGGGAGACCCTATCAGTGATAATTCTACAGTGTAGCTGGTTTTCTCCATAACTACTGACTTGTGTTGTTCTCGTTTGTAAGTCGCTTTGGATAAAAGCGTCTGTTAAATGATTAAATGTAAATGGTTTCTATACTTTACTGAGAAGGTCACATAAAATAACCTTTTTAGACAAATGAATGCTTAAAAGTTGTTATAAGTTGTTTGTGGTGTTGCTATTTTCATATTTTGGCGACCATGTTATCGTGCATAATGACTGAACATCTCCACTTTGTTTTTGTCTGTACAAAGGAGACCTGTTCCAGAATCCAAAACTGATTTGTTTACACATACATCCTTCCAAACAACCTGTACATGTACATGTAGTCTTTTTCTAATTGTACTATCATGACCTTACGTAATTATCCTGCTGTCTAAGGCCTGTGGGATGTAGCTTCTGGGTCTTTTGCAGTTTTCTACAGCACTTTCTAGAGCTTTGTGACCCTTGGGTTAAATTCACTGTAGAATAATAGACTTTTGAAATGACCCTGTAACACCTTCCACATTGATAGACAGTAACAACTGCTTCTGTAAGATCATTGTTCATATCTTTCCTCTATAACATTGTGTCAGCACACACCTGATTGGTACAGAACAACAAACTGTCAGAACTTCTACCTTTAATTGAGGTGTTTGAACTTACAGTTGATCAGTTAATCAAAGGCATATGATTAACAATGTCTGACTGTTATTTACCCTTTAAAGTCAGATGAATACAATAAGGGTAGACTAATTTTATAACACTTTCAGCAATTTGGTTTCATTTTTGTTAGAAATCTGAACATGGTGTTCTTTGTCATGTGTTTATCAACCATTCATCCCTTATCTTCCAGAGGAGAATGTTTCGGGCACTGGGCAGATACACACAGGACAGGGTGCCAATCTATCTCAGAGTACACTCATTCACACAAACACACATTATATGGGGCAATTTAGAGCATTCAATTTATCTTAAGAACACTACTTCTGCAATTTGGTTTTATTTTCGTTTCAATTCTGAGCATGGTGTTGTTTGTCATGTGTTGTTCATATGATGTTATTATCTAATTTAAAGACCTTTTTATGATCACATTTTTGGTTGCCCTGACACATGAAAGCATAAGCGTCTGAATCACTGTATGCAAGATCAAACCTGATTATCCCAAAGAGAGTTTGAGTTTCGGGGACTATACCATCCACCCTAAACATTACGTTTCATTTGTAGTTGTACAGTAACAGAATTTTCATAATGTTGCCTCAGCACAACACGTAGAATTTAAAATAAAGCAATTGAGTTATGGAGTTATTTATTTTTTTACTGAGTTTTGTTGCTGAGTTTGCCTGCTTTGTTTGGCAGCAGTTAATAGAAACTCAATTTGTAATCCAAAAAGTGTTGATACAAAGTAAAAAAGTGATTCTTAAGTTTATTGCACACTGGCCAAAAATTCCACAAAGAACTAAAAGCGGTTCCTCTGTAAAAATTCTCAGGCAGCATATTTCAGAGACGTGCTGTATTCATTTTTGGTTGGCTTAATGGGTTACAGGATAAGAAATAGGATAAGCTTTTAGAAATTAAATGTTTTACACACAACACCGGGTTAGATAAAGGTACACAAAGCTTGGTCTCTGCGCTTTGAAGTTTTGTCATGGAGCGCCGTGACCTTTGCGTGAACTGTGTCAAAGTGTGACTATGCCAGCGACTCATGACTTTGATATACACCATGACAAAAAAATGTGGAATAGAAACTATACCATATATATAAATATACTGTATATATATTTATAAGTTGGCATGGTGGAATAGTGGTTAACATTTCCTCCTCTGGTGGCATGTCCGTGTGGGTTTTCTTCAGACTCTTCTACATTTACATTTACATTACATTTAGTCATTTAGCAGATGCTTTTATCCAAAGCGAATTACAAATGAGAACATTACGAGTCAGAAGTGATGCAGAAAACCAACTACACTGTAAAATATCAAACCTGATTGTTATTTGATGCTGCGCCCCCTCCCCCCCTTTTTTTTTTTTTTTTTTTACAACAGGTATTTGTTAAAGAGATGCGTTTTCAGTAGTGTCTTAAAATTGTTTAGTGATACTGCCTTACAGACAGAGTTGGGAAGATCGTTCCACCATTTTGCAGTGGTGAACGCCACGAAGTGAGAATTAGCTCCTCGGTGAGGTGGAACCGCCAGGCGGCAATCATCACTGGAGCGAAGTGAACGAGTCAGAGTGTATTTTGAAAAGATAGAGTTAAGGTAGGAGGGGGAAGATCCAGAAATGGTTCTGTATGCCAGAGTCAGTGACTTGTACTGAATGCGAGCAGCTACAGGAAGCCAATGGAGTGAAATAAGTAATGGAGTGACATGAGTTTGCTTGGGCTGGTTAAACACATGTCGGGCTGCAGAGGTTTGAAATAGTTGAAGAGGTCTGATTGTGGAAGCTGGGATACCGACAAGTAGCGCATTACAATAATCAAGCCGGGATAGGACTAGGGCTTGAACAAGCAGTTGGGTAGCATGTTCAGTCAAGAAGGGTCTGATCTTCCTTATGTTATAAAGAAGGAATCTCCAGGATGGGTGGTTTTGATAACATGATCAGAGAGTTTAAGGTGAGAGTTTAAGGAGTTCTACCATAGTAGGAAACAGATTGGTTCGCCTCTCTATCCCAATCTGGGTGGAGTTTCCATGTTCTTCCCGTGTCTGCATTGGTTTCCTCCAGGTTCTCCAGTTTTTATCCCACAGTCCAAAAACATGGATCAAGGTCAAGGGAATTCTCAAAATTGCCCCATATAAAGTGTGTTTGTGTGAGTGAGTGTGTGCCCAGTGATAGATTGGTGCCCTGTCCTGGGTGTATCTGCCCAGCGCCCGAAAGGCTCTTCCCTGGATGGGCATGGGGAACCACCCCTAGTAGAGGATAAAGTGGAAAATAATGAATGGATGGAAAATAATAATAATAATAAACCCGGAGGAAACCCACACAGACACGGGGAGAACATGGAAACTCCACCCAGATGGGGATTCGAACCGGGAATCTCTAGCACTGAGAGGCGAACGTGCTAACCACTAAGCCACCGTGCCACCATTATTATTATTTTTTTTATGATTATTATTATTATTTTCCATCCATTCATTATCTTCCACTTTATCCTCTACTAGGGGGTGGTTCCCCATGCCCATCCAGGGGACAGCCTTTCGGGCGCTGGACAGATACTCCCAGAACAGGGCACCAGTCTATCACTGGGCACACACTCACTCACACAAACACACTCTATATGGGGCAATTTGGAGAATTCACTTGACCTTGATCCATGTTTTTGGACTGTGGGATGAAAACCGGAGAACCCGGAGGAAACCCACGCAGACACGGGGAGAACATGGAAACTCCACCCCCATCCACAGATGGGGATTCGAACCGGGAATCCCTAGTGCTGAGAGGCGAACGTGCAAACCACTAAGCCACCGTGCCGCCTAAAATAGCAATAATAAAATAAAAATATATTGTAAAAATTACAATACAGATTTGTCATATATACATCTCTCTCTCGGCGGCACGGTGGCTTAGTGGTTAGCACGTTCGCCTCTCAGCACTAGGGATTCCCGGTTCGAATCCCCATCTGGGTGGAGTTTCCATGTTCTCCCCGTGTCTGCGGGGGTTTCCTCCGGGTTCTCCGGTTTCCTCCCACAGTCCAAAAACATGGATCAAGTCAATTGAATTCTCAAAAATTGCCCCATATAGAGTGTGTCTGTGTGAGTGAGTGTGTGCCCAGCGATAGATTGGTGGCCTGTCCTGGGTCTATCTGCCCAGCGCCCGAGACGTTCTCCCCTGGATGGGCATGGGGAACCCCACCGCGACCCTAATAGAGGATAAAGCGGGAGATAATGAATGAATGAAATTACAATACAGATTTGTCATATATTCATCTCTCTCTCGGCGGCACGGTGGCTTAGTGGTTAGCACGTTCGCCTCTCAGCACTAGGTGGGGTTTCCTCCGGGTTCTCCGGTTTCCTCCCACAGTCCAAAAACATGGATCAAGTCAATTGAATTCTCCAAATTGCCCCATATAGTGTGTGTGTGTGAGTGTACAATTTATATACAATTTACTGTATGTGATTAGTAATGATTATGTAGTGATGGTTACTGGTTTAACTGGGGTGTGTTATTTAGCTATTTTAAAAGATGTTGAAGTAGGTGGTTAGTGTGTACTGGTTTATACTGGTAGACTAGCAGGAATGCACTCAGAACAGAACAATGTTGCCTTAATTGTGAGGTACTGATTTATAGTATGTTCTCCCTGTGTCTGCGTGGGTTTCCTCCGGGTTCTCCGGTTTCCTCCCACAGTCCAAAAACATGGATCAAGTCAATTGAATTCTCAAAAATTGCCCCATATAGAGTGTCTGTGTGAGTGAGTGTGTGCCCAGCGATGGATTGGCGCCCTGTCCTGGGTCTATCTGCCCAGCGCCCGAGACGTTCTCCCCTGGATGGGCATGGGGAACCCCACCGCGACCCTAATAGAGAATAAAGCGGGAGGTAATTAATGAATGAGCGGCACGGTGGTTTAGTGGTTAGCACGTTCGCCTCTCAGCACTAGGGATTCCTGGTTCGAATCCTCATCTGGGTGGAGTTTCCATGTTCTCCCCGTGTCTGCGTGGGTTTCCTCCGGGTTCTCCGGTTTCCTCCCACAGTCCAAAAACATGGATCAAGTCAATTGAATTCTCAAAAATTGCCCCATATAGAGTGTGTCTGTGTGAGTGAGTGTGTGCCCAGCGATGGATTGGCGCCCTGTCCTGGGTCTATCTGCCCAGCGCCCGAGACGTTCTCCCCTGGATGGGCATGGGGAACCCCACCGCGACCCTAATGGAGGATAAAGCGGGAGATAATGAATGAATGAATGAATGAATGAACATCTCTCTCTCTCTCTCTCTCTCTCTCTCTCTCCGGTGGGCGGACCCGCAGCTGTCAGTCATCTGCGCGGCGTCGGTGCAGCAGCGTCTTTCTCGAGAACACACGTTGATCCTGGGTTTGGTGCGCGTTGTTTTTTGGTTTCTCTGATTCCGTGTGACGGAGCTGCTGCGGCGTCGTGCTGTGAGACGCGTCCAGTTGAAACCGCTTCGGGAGCTTTAATTGATTCCCTGCCTTCACCAATTGTGTGAAATCGAGGGAAGGGGCAGAGCGAGTTTCCGCGTCTTCCTCTGTGTGATCAGCTGGCCTCGGATCAGTCGGACCTGCGGCTGGCGGGCTGTAATAACGGGCGTCCATAACGCGACCTCCTGCCGTCGGAGAGCAGCAGCGGCTTTCGGGTGAAGATGTCCGGCGACGACGTGCTGATCCCGGACGATCAAGCGTTCTGCAAGTTTAAGTCGGAGTGCACGCTGGATGACGGATGGAGTCTGACTTACAGCAAGTCTGGCATTACGGTCCTGATCCAGATCATCGAGGTGGAGAAATCCCTCCACAAGATCAAGGTGAGCTCACCTGCATTAACTACAGCTCTGCCCTCAGCTTTAATCTCCATCCAGCTGCACCAGAAACCTCCACGTGTTGCTGAACAGAAGGACATCATCTTTCGCTGTCAGTCACGTTATTGTTATTGCGAGTTACAATGAATCGTTGTTTGTTCTGCACCATGCAAAGTCGATCATTTAATCTCCAGTCATGTGTCAAGTGTTAATCTTACAGAAGCTTTACATAACTTTGACCCTAGAATTTGCTTTAGTGAAGGAAACTGCCCTGTTAGAACCGTACACAGGAAACATAAAGACTGAAGTGCCATTTTAGCGACGTGTGTGTGTCTGTGTGTTAGTGTGTCTGTGTGTGTTAGTGTGTCTGTGTGTTAGTGTGTCTGTGTGTTAGTGTGTCTGTGTGTTAGTGTGTCTGTGTGTTATTGTGTGTGTGTTATTGTGTGTGTGTGTTATTGTGTGTGTTAGTGTGTGTGTGTTATTGTGTGTGTTAGTGTGTTAGTGTGTCTGTGTGTGTTAGTGTGTCTGTGTGTGTTAGTGTGTCTGTGTGTTAGTGTGTCTGTGTGTGTCTGTGTGTGTGTGTGTCTGTGTGTGTGTGTGTGTCTGTGTGTGTGTGTCTGTGTTAGTGTGTCTGTGTTAGTGTGTCTGTGTGTGTTAGTGTGTCTGTGTGTGTCTGTGTGTGTTAGTGTGTCTGTGTGTGTCTGTGTGTGTTAGTGTGTCTGTGTGTGTTAGTGTGTCTGTGTGTGTTAGTGTGTCTGTGTGTGTTAGTGTGTCTGTGTGTGTTAGTGTGTCTGTGTGTGTTAGTGTGTGTGTGTTAGTGTGTCTGTGTTAGTGTGTCTGTGTTAGTGTGTCTGTTAGTGTGTGTGTGTTTGTGTGTCTGTGTGTTAGTGTGTCTGTGTGTGTTAGTGTGTGTGTGTGTGTTAGTGTGTCTGTGTGTTAGTGTGTCTGTGTGTTAGTGTGTCTGTGTTAGTGTGTCTGTGTGTGTCTGTGTTAGTGTGTCTGTGTTAGTGTGTCTGTGTTAGTGTGTCTGTGTGTGTTAGTGTGTCTGTGTGTGTGTAGTGTGTGTGTGTGTGTGTGTGTGTGTGTGTGTGTGTGTGTGTGTGTTAGTGTGTCTGTGTGTGTTAGTGTGTCTGTGTTAGTGTGTCTGTGTGTTGTGTGTCTGTGTTAGTGTGTCTGTGTTAGTGTGTCTGTGTTAGTGTGTCTGTGTTAGTGTGTCTGTGTTAGTGTGTCTGTGTTAGTGTGTCTGTGTTAGTGTGTCTGTGTTAGTGTGTCTGTGTTAGTGTGTCTGTGTTAGTGTGTCTGTGTTAGTGTGTGTCTGTCTGTGTTAGTGTGTCTGTCTGTGTTAGTGTGTCTGTCTGTGTTAGTGTGTCTGTGTTAGTGTGTCTGTGTTAGTGTGTCTGTGTTAGTGTGTCTGTGTTAGTGTGTTAGTGTCTGTGTTAGTGTCTGTGTTAGTGTGTCTGTCTGTGTTAGTGTGTCTGTGTTAGTGGCTGTGTTAGTGTGTCTGTCTGTGTTAGTGTGTCTGTGTTAGTGTGTCTGTGTTAGTGTGTCTGTGTTAGTGTCTGTGTTAGTGTCTGTGTTAGTGTCTGTGTTAGTGTCTGTGTTAGTGTCTGTGTTAGTGTGTCTGTCTGTGTGTTAGTGTCTGTGTGTGTTAGTGTGGCTGTGTGTTAGTGTGGCTGTGTGTTAGTGTGGCTGTGTGTGTTAGTGTCTGTCTTTGTGTGTTAGTGTGTCTGTGTGTGTTAGTATGTCTGTGTGTGTTAGTATGTCTGTGTGTGTTAGTGTGTCTGTGTGTGTTAGTGTGTCTGTGTGTGTTAGTGTGTCTGTGTGTGTTAGTGTGTCTGTGTGTGTTAGTGTGTCTGTGTGTGTTAGTGTGTCTGTGTGTGTGTTAGTGTGTCTGTGTGTGTGTGTGTTAGTGTGTGTGTGTTAGTGTCTGTGTGGGTCTGTGTCTGTGCCTGTGTGTGTGTCTGTGTCTGTGTGTGTGTGTTAGTGTGTGTGTGTGTGTGTTAGTGTGTCTGTGTGTGTTAGTGTGTGTGTTAGTGTGTCTGTGTGTGTTAGTGTGTCTGTGTGTGTTAGTGTGTCTGTGTGTGTTAGTGTGTCTGTGTGTGTTAGTGTGTCTGTGTTAGTGTGTCTGTGTGTGTTAGTGTGTGTGTTAGTGTGTGTTAGTGTGTGTGTGTTAGTGGCTGTGTTAGTGTGTCTGTGAGTGTTAGTGTCTGTGTTAGTGTGTCTGTGTTAGTGGCTGTGTTAGTGTGTGTGTGTGTTAGTGTGTGTGTGTTAGTGTGTGTGTGTTAGTGTGTGTGTGTGTGTGTGTGTTAGTGTGTGTGTGTGTGTTAGTGTGTGTGTGTTAGTGTGTCTGTGTGTGTTAGGGTGTCTGTGTGTGTTAGGGTGTGTGTGTGTGTGTGTTAGTGTGTGTGTGTGTTAGTGTGTCTGTGTGTGTCTGTGTGTGTTAGGGTGTCTGTGTGTGTTAGGGTGTCTGTGTGTGTTAGGGTGTCTGTGTGTGTTAGGGTGTCTGTGTGTGTTAGGGTGTCTGTGTTGGTGTGTCTGTCTGTGTTGGTGTGTTGGTGTGTCTGTCTGTGTGTGTGTGCCTGTGTTAGTGTGCCTGTGTGTCTTTGTGTGTTTGTGTGCCTGTGTGTCTTTGTGTGTGCTTGTGTCTGTGTGTGTCTGTGTGTGTGCTTGTGTTAGTATGTGTGTGTGTCTGTGTGTCTGTGTGTATGTATATGTGTGTTTATGGTGCACATGCTGTGTCAGTGCTCTGTAGTGAAAAACGGAGCTGATGTCCTTCTGCGGTTTACGGTATTGAGGGTCGCTCTGTGGAAATGGTTCTACAGGGTGTGTTGACTTTCGTTAAGCGTCCGTGTTTACCCAGCGGGCCGTATCCTGCTTCTTGTTGACGTTTTGTTGAGTGTTGACGTGGCCGTGTTTGTGGAAGGTGAGGATGGATTGTGGTGCTCTACCTCAGACTTTGGGAAGCACTGAGGGTCATGGTATAGGCTAAAGTTTAGGGAAGGCTGCTTTTTGTAACATGGCTAAGCATGGTAATAATTGATAAACCATAGCAGTGTCTGAAAATACCTGTAGTTATATTTTTGATTTTGAAAGTACTGTGTTCAGCACAGTGGAGTAGCCCTACCACCTCATGGCTAGAAGGTCCCGGGTTCGATTACCAATCCAACTGAATAAGGCTCCTTTCTGTAAGGAGTCAGCATGTCCTCCCTGTGCCTGACTGGCTTTTCTTAAGATGATTTCTCCCACATTCCAAACATGTGTACATGGGAGATACTAATCATTACATCTTATTGCAGATGCTTTAATCCAAAGTCAACGACTCAAGGCCGACTCAAGGTTTGAACCTACGAACAGATTGATAGTTTAACACAAACACTGGGTTGTCATGTCCCTCCCAAAAAACATTCATTTTTAACTGTGTGACAAAGTGGGAAACAATAAGGATCGGCGACATGATTTCATATTCAGAGTATTGGGAATTATTAACAGACTGCATTAAATACAGCCGCTCGCTGGTATAGCTCATCGATGCCATGTCCCTGTCGTTCCACGATTTCTCCTTCCAGCTAGAATAAAGACTGCACATGTTTGACCTTTGACTGACCATTCTCCTCTGTTGTTTATTATATTTTTTTTTTAATCTTTTCCCTTATTCTTTTCAATGTACTTTCTCTCTTTTGCTATACTTGGTGATGTGACTGGGTTATTGGGTGGGTGTAATTGGGTTTTATTATTTTATTTTATTGGGAATGGCGGGAGGGGTAACGTTAGCTAATTATTTGGGGGGTTGTTACGGAAGCTGTTTGCTTTACAATTACTTTCAAGGTTCTGTGTTTGTTTATATGCGCATTATGTGTTTATATATGTAAAATTATGTAAGGTGTGTATCCATGTGTGTTAATTACCTATAATTAATATCCATCACCATCATCCCAGCCTTTCCCCTAATCAACCTTGCAGCGCTCCTGCCACAAATCGGTATAGATATAGTTTATCATTTACGTCAGCAACCTAGCTAGTGCAAAGATGGTGGGCAAAACGGCTTACACGAAATGTGTTCAGTAATGAACTGGTGATGTGGGTGTGGTACTCATGTTTTAAAATTTGTACGCTGTTGTAGGCGAGACAGAGGTCAAAGTAGTGAAAAAAGAACCAGCAAACTTCCATGTTTTTAGTAAAAAAGCAAAAGAAAACTATAGTTGATGACTTTTCATTTTAAAACTGGGCAGTTGTAGGCTTGTGGTTAAAGGACTAGCCTGGTTTGATCATGTAACATGGCTGAAGTGCACTTGGGCAAGGCACCTAACCCCCATTGCTCCCTGGGCACCATATACAAGCCTGCCCACCACTAAGGTATACTTCACCAGTGTGTGTAAAATGTGTGTGTTTCACTGCATGGATGGGTTAAATGTGGAGATAAATTCATCTGTGTGTTAGCAATCTCACTTTAATATTTTAATATATTGCATTGTGATCCGGTAAAACACATGCCATGACGGATACACGTTCATTGCCTGATGGTTCAGTACCATTATCCATCCATTTATCTTCTGCTTTATCCCCTACTAGGGAGGGGGGGGGGTTCCCCATGCCCATCCAGGGGAGAACGTTTCAGGTGCTGGGCAGATACACCCAGGACAGGACGTCAATCTATCGCTGACCACACACTCACTCACACAGACACACTATATGGGGTAATTTGGAGTATTCACTTGACCTTGATCCATGTCTTTGGACTGTGGGAGGAAACCACAGAACCCGGAGGAAACCCATGCGGACACGGGGAGAATGTGGAAGCTCCACCCAGATTGGGATTTGAGCCAGGAATCTCTAGCGTTAAGAGGCAAATGTGCTAACCACTAAGCCACCATGTTTTAAAAAGGATTTAAAAAACATCCTGGACAAAGTAATATGCCAGAATATGCAAAATATAGAAATAATAGATCGGGAAAAAAAACAACAATCAAACAACTATTACCCCAGCGCTGAGAGGAGAACATGCTAACCACTAAGCCACCATTAGAACAGAGTACAGGGGACGTACACAGTACTGTATATACTGTAGTCCACAAACAGTCTGGAACTACAAAGTCCATCTTTACAGTACGTGGAACTGAGAACACGGACAATAAGTAAGTACACCAAGTAATTACTATTGTACAGTCCTGCCTTTTGATTTCCGTTGAGGTAAACATGCTGAGCAGACAGTCGTGCTCATTATAAAATAGTTACTAGTTCAAGGAGAAAAACATGCAGGTACCTTGGTGGGAAAATTGTGTTCTCCAATCCGTTTGATTTGGCAGCTTTGCACCGGATGCCGTTGCTGACACACCCCTCATTAATTATCTGGGCTTGGAATTATCTTGGCATTATGATAAAGCTATTAAATTGTATTCAACCAGACATTATTTAGTTTGAGTTTTATATAATCAAATATTTACATGCTTTTTACCTTTAAATACAAGAAGACTATGTACACTGTATAGACAAATATATTGGGACACACCTCTTACTCATTGTATTCAGGTGTTTTATTACGTCCCAGTGCCTCAAGGTGTATAAAATCATGACCGCACAGAGCCCTGACCGCAAAAGAACAGAGACTGCAATGCATGATCCTTCGTCCAAAACCATTGTCTGACCTTACAGATGCTCTTCTGCAAGCGTTAACACAAGTTCTAACAGACACCATTTGAGAATCTTGTAGAAAGCTTTCCCAGAAGGTGACTACTATTATAGCTGTGTAACAGTTTACCACAGAAAGGTGCAGTGTTGAGGAAATGACACAACTGGTCTCAGAACAGAATTGTTTTTTAATTAATTAATTTATTTATTTGTTTGGTTTTTGCTCATTTTTTAATATATCCATCCATCTAATTATCTTCCACCAGCTCGTCAGGGAGACGTCCGAGGCATTCCCAGAGGAAACCCATTTCAGCCGCTTGTATTCGCGATCTTGATCTTTCGGTCATTACCAAAAGCTCATTACCATAGGTGAGGGTAGTAACATAGATGGGCTGGTAAATCGACAGCCTTGTCTTATGGCTTAGCTCATTCTGACCACAACAGACCAGTATAGAGTCCGCATCACTGCTGACCCCGCACTGTCAATCTCCCGCTCCATCTTACCATCACTTGTGAGATACTGTGACCCTGAGATACTTAAACTCCTCCACTTGAGGCTCATCCCTTGACCAAGCGAGGACTCTCCATTCTTTTCTGACTTTATTTATTTATGTATTTGTTTTTTTGCTCATTTTTTAAATATCCATCCATTACCTTTCACTTTTCCGGGGTTCAGATTGTGGGGGCAGCAACCTAAGCAGAGAGGCCCAGACCTCCCTCTCCCCAGCCACCAGACCATCTCTTCTGCGGGAAGTCTGAGGTGTTTCCAGGCCAGCTAAGAGATATAATCCCTCCACTGTGTCCTGGGTCTTCCCCAGGGACTCCTCCCAGTTGGTTTGAAATACCCCACTGGTATATTCAGGTGTTCAGGTAGCATACTTAACAGATGCCTGAACCACCTTGACTGGCTCCTTTTGGAGGAGATTTGAGGAGTGGCTCTACTCCAAGTCTCTTATTTTAGTCTTTCTCTAAGGAAGAACCCAGGCACCCTGAGGAGGAAACCTAAGATCGCGATCTTGTTCTTTCGGTCATTACCCAAAGCTCATTACCATAGGTGAGTGTAGGAACGAAATGGACTGGTAAATCAAGAGCCTTGCCTTATGGCTTAGCTCCTTCTTTACTCCAACGGACTGGTATAGAGTCCGCATCACTGCTGACCCCGCACTGATTCGCCTGTCAATCCCCCACTCCATCTTACCATCACTTGTGAACAAGACCCCGAGATACTTAAACTCCTCCACTTGAGGCTCATCCCTGACCCAGTGAGGACTCTCCATCCTTTTCTGACTTTATTTATTTAGGGGTGCGACTAACGATTATTTTGATAATCGATTAATCGATGAATTGGATAAATCTTTATATTTAATTATTTAGCAGACGCTTTTATCCAAAGCGACTTACAAATGAGAACACCACAAGTCAGTAGTTATGAAGAACACCAGCTACACTGTAGAATTATTAAGCAGGTCGATAAATGTCTGGTTTTATTTACAGTATGAGTTTAAGGAATCAAAGTAGCCAAAAGAACAATTAAACACAAATCTCACACACACTGGTACAATATGTAGCATAGTGTGAAAAAATACTAAATTACACAAATTTGAGTCACTCTAATATGTTACCTAATTCCCCTCTAAATGCAACTAATCCTCCCTCACTCCCATAGAGGGCATATTTTGTCAAAACATTAAAACGTGAAGCTTGATCATTAATTACCATTGTGTGTGTACAAGTTGTATGTATTTAAACACTCATTCATTCATTCATTCATTCATTCATTCATTCATTATCTTCCGCTTTATCCTATATTAGGGTCGTGGTGGGGTTCCCCATGCCCATCCAGGGGAGAACTTTTCGGGCGCTGGGCAGATACACCCAGGACAGGGCGCCAATCTATCGCTGGGCACACACTCACTCACACAGACACGCACGCATACACACTCTATATGGGGCAATTTGGAGAACTCCATTGACTTGATCCATGTTTTTGGACTGTGGGAGGAAACCGGAGAACCCGGAGGAAACCCACGCAGACACGGGGAGAACATGGAAACTCCACCCAGATTGGGATTCGAACCGGGAATCCCTAGTGCTAAGAGGCGAACGTGCTAACCACTAAGCCACCGTGCCGCCGTATTTAAACACTGCCTAAGATAATTAAACGAAAATATATAACACACGTTCTCCATCACTGTTATTATCCTGTTAACAACCAAAAAAAGCATGAAGCGCGCTCTGCCGGTTCTCGTTACGTTGCACCGTTAAATTGATTCACTTCAAAACTAAAGAAACTTGGGATGTTGTATTGATTTACTCTGCTGTTCGGCTCCTTCATCCTCATCGGCAACTTCAGCATGTTTAGTTTCAGGTGGTGGATCATCACCGTGGTGCTGCGTGCAGCTCAATTAATTTTTCGCAGAGCTCGCATGTTACACGTTCTTTAGTTGTGTGAAGTGTGAAGCTCCCGCAGTTTTAAACGGAAGTTTTTTTTTCCAGCGTTATTGAAGCGCTGCAGGTGACGTAAGCAGTTCCGACATTGCGAGGAACGCTGAAATCGTGCGACCCAACAAATCGATAACGAAATTCATTATCGACACTTCTCATAATCGATTTTATCGATTCATTGTTGCAGCCCTACACCACACACTAACACACAACCACATCAGTGTCTGGCAATTAAACACAAAGAGGTGTGTAGTAAAACACAATAACTACAAAGTTACTACATCGATTTGCTAATTGAAATTAAATATTCATTGAGTGTAGAAACAAGGTGACCAGTC
Source organism: Corydoras sp. C115 (assembly GCA_019802505.1). Classification (NCBI taxonomy): domain Eukaryota; kingdom Metazoa; phylum Chordata; class Actinopteri; order Siluriformes; family Callichthyidae; genus Corydoras; species Corydoras sp. C115. The sequence continues at coordinate 6,462,291 of JAFMOC010000012.1, forward strand.
ACTGTATATCAACAATCAGTCAAAAGGCATTTTAATACATCAACGTATCTCAGAAAGAAAAAAAATCAGTGTGGCACATGTCTATTTTATTTGGTTTGCATCGCGTCGGTCAGAACTAGAATTATCTATAATAATAATAATATAAATTATTATTATATTATTATTATTATTATTATTATTACTTTATTATACAAGCGCCTTTCAGAACACCCAAGGACGCTGTACAAGGCATACATATTAAGAACATTTAAATTTAAAAATAAGCATGTGCAAAAGAAAGTAAAGTGAAATTAGCCATGAATTTAAATTACAAAAATAAATAATATCAGTAATAATTAACAGTTAAAAGCTAATTTAAAAAGATGAGTTTTTAGGCCAGTCTTAAACAGGGAGAGGGAGGTGCTGTTGCGTAGTCCATGGGTTAGTCTATGTAAATGTTACATTTGTGGTAGATGGTAATACTGTTTTGTTTATATTTTATAAATGCAAATTGCTATGTGTAATCTGCAGTTATGAATGCAAGACATGGAGGATATTGGAATTGGCTCTGCATTTCCATAGCCATGTGAGTCTAACCCTCTACCATCAGTCTCTGACATTTCATAGATTGCTTTGTTCAAGCCGAATGACAGTCATGCCATATTCTTTGCTTTCTTATAATGGATTTTATGGTGCATTCACACATCATACCTATTAGACAACCCAGTTTTGTCAGGCCACACACACTGCTTAAGATTCACACATGGCTCAGTGTGCCAGTATTTGGGCCAATATTTTGTCTGAATGGTCACAAAACCAAACCCCATCTGTCTATGATGAAAGCCTTTATAAATAGCAGAGAATGGATATGGTTTTGGAATGGGTTGGGCTCTTATAGATAATGTTTTGATAACCTTTATTGATTAAGTATATTTTATGGCTGAACCCAGAAGAGATTACATCATAGAAAATTAATATTATGAATTTTATAAAAAGGTTCCATGTTCTCCCCGTGTCCACATGGATTTCCTCCCACAGTCGAAAAACATGGATCAAGGTCAATTGAATTCTTCAAATTGCCTCATATAGTGTGTGAGTGAGTGTGTGCCCAGCGATAGATTGGCGCTCTCCTAGGTCTGTCTGCCCAGTGCCCGAAACGTTCTCCCCTGGATGGGCATGGGGAACCCCCTCTGGCCTGGTGACCCTGGTAGAGGATAAAGCGGAAGATAATGGATGGATTATAACCAGCTCTGAGAGAATGTGTCTCATGCACATGTTAACGCTACCAGGATAATTTACTTAAATCTGATCTTTTATTGGCTGTGTGGAAATCCCAAATCTGATCTTCTCTGATCGGATTTGAGTCTTTCACATGTCCTAAATTCCATACATATCTGATTTATGGTTTTGAGACTTGAGGGAGAACAGTCAGATCAGTATTGTGACTTTTTGTCTATGCTATATGTGCTGTTTGCATGAGCGTCAGCAGCCCATACTCATGTCTTGGTGCAAAATAAGCTGCTTTTTAGCTTTTTTCCTGGTCCTCGACCAGATGAATTGTTTGCCGTCCTCCAGAAAATGCATCACGGATATTCATTCATTCAACGTTTCGGGCGCTGGACAGATATCTATTGATACCAATCTATCGCTGGGCACACTCTCACACACTCAAACATAAACAAACACACTCTATATGTGGCAATTTGAAGCATTCAATTTACCTTGAATCTATGTTTTTGGACTGTGGGAAACCGGGAGAACCAGGAGAAAATCCTCCGGGACATGGGGGAGAACATGGAAACTCCACCCAGATTTGGATTTGAACCTGAATCCCCAGCACTGAGAGGCAACACAGACATGTGCTGTTAATATGTCCATTTTACAAAAGTGGCTGTACGATTGTCTTGCGTAAATAAGTGTGACCTGTTAAGGACAAATCCAATCTGAACAGGATATTAGAATTAAACTGTGAGACTTGTAATGTAAATGTAGTATTTAGTGCATTTAATGAATACTGCACGCACACTGCTTTACCTATATCTCCCTGATGGTGTCATTCTCAGATGATCACAAAAAAAATTATATCCAAGATTTTTTTTTTTTTTTTTTTTTTTTGGCGTGACATGGGGTTTAACTTGCCAACCACCAAAAATCTGTTTATTTAAAAGTATAGTACAGTCAAAATTTTGGACGCGACTGCTTTTAGTGCCCCTTATTTTTCATTTAATCAGTAGAGATGGACTTTGTAGTTCTGTAGTCTGTCTGTTTTACTTCAACAATGGTCAGGACCCCAATAGTAGCACCACAGATCAGGTATTATTTTTTTTGGTGCATTATTCCTATCCCAGCAGTGTCAATGAGGTATTTAAATGAAACTACAGCAGAACTGCTGCATTAAACCCCCTCACCACATCAGTGTCACTGCAGAACTGACAAACAATACACCATCCAAAATAAACCTGTTCTTTGATGGTCCTGACCAAGAGAGAACATATAACTTAAGTCTGTGATTGTAAAACTACACAGTCCATCTACAGTATATGGTAAGTGTAGAAAATATACAATAAAGCAAAAATGAGGTGTGTTCAAATGGTACTGTAGTCGCAACAATTACTATTGTCATTTTTCATGGTAATTAATTAGATCATGTTTGTTCATGATAAGTACAGAAGTAACTACCACCAAGAGGCATGTAAGTCCTGAAGCACTTGTCACACATGTCCTGTAGTGTAAATGCTAATGCATCCTGATTCTTCTCCCACAAGGAAGGTGTCATCACTAAAGTGTGTGGAAGTTGATTGGGTGACAGTTCACTGATGCTGGATATGGAGAGGAATACTTTTGAATGATGCTCCTGACAGCCTGTGCTAAACAGATGGCTGTTTTATTATCACGTATCCATTTACAGAATCTAAAATCAAGGGGTCAGCTGGGTACTTTGTAGACTCTGGTTCAAGTGTAAACTGTAGTGTGTCTTAGTTGCCTTCTTATGATCTGATTAATTCCGAAAAGCATTTTAAACCAATTGGTTAGCATGTTCGCCTCTCAGTGCTAGGGATTCCAGGTTTGAATCCCGATCTGGGTGGAGTTTCCATGTTTTCCCCGTGTCCGCGTGAGTTTACTCCCACGGTCCAAAAACATGGATCGAGGTCAGTTGAATTCTCCAAATTTCCCCATATAGTGTGTGAGTCTGCCCAATAATAGATTGGTGCCCTCTCTTGGGTGTATCTGCCCAGTGCCCCACACGTTCTGCCATGGATGGGCATGGGGAACCCCCTTGCAGCCCTAGTAGAGGCTAGAGCGAAAGATAATGGATGGATGGATTTTAAACCAAGTGTTAATGAGCCCCAAATCTACCTCTTTTTGCTGCCTGTGTAATTGAATTGCTTATCAGCATTCCTGAGCAATGTTATTTGGGAAAATGCATGAATAATTAGTATTTTTACTTTTTTTTTAAAGTTATATATATAGCGCTTTTTACAACAGTACATTGTCACAAAGCAGTTATACAGAATGAAAAGCCTTTAAACCCCCAAAGAGCAAGCCGAAGTGACAGTGGCAAGAAAAAAATCCCCGTTATGTTGTTATTTAAGGAAGAAACCTTGGGAGGACCAAGACTCAGTGGGGGACCCATCCTCCTTGAGCGGCCAGGAAGCATTAAACTATGTTTAATTTGCTTAAGAAGGAAAACTGTAATCTTCAAATACATTAAAAAGACACAACTATTGGGACATCTACGTTTTGCACCAGAGGTGTCAAACTCAATTGGACTGGGGGCAACTCAAAACACACTTTAAATCGTGGGTCAAGCAGGATAAACATTCATTGTACATCAACACACTAAAAATAAATGTTTTCTGAATATGAATAGGAATCAAAACAGACAGGACTTATTCCACAATAAACAAACTTTAAGAACTTTATGAACTTAAAATACTTTGCTGTCTATAAAAATATAACGACAAAATTATAAAAGTTACCACTATGAACATGATGCAGACAAACAATTAAATAAAAATTGTTTATACACACACACACACACACACACACACACACACATTCAGTTTTCTTTGCTCTTGGCACATTTTAGTAAAATAAACTTTAAATATCTTGAAATATTTCTGCTCTTCTTAAAAATGCTAAAATATATAAATATATAAATAGATAAATATAAGCATGGCCTAAAAAAAACCATATCGCCAGGCCATTAATAACAATAAAATAATAGTCAATGTAAAATAATCCTATGGGCTGGATCGAATTGTATCACAATTGTATCAGGCCTTTTGAGTTTGACACATTGTTTGACACATTTGTTACCACTGTCTAAGCTTGTATGAAATCCTTTTTTAAGTTGGTTTTGCCTTTGCAGCTTTAAGACTCTCTCTTTTTGGAAAGGCTTTCTACAAGATTTTGGAGTGATGTACATGTTTTAGCATTTGTGGCGGTTTAGTCACTGATGATGTTCATGCTGACCTGTGCACCTCTTTTGTGCATTCCTGTTTGTATGGTTTCATGTAGGGCTGCAACTGACGATTATTTTGATAATCGATTAATCGGACGATTATTTTTTTCGATGAATCGGATAAATAACTAAAAAAATTTCCATGTCTTTACATTTAATCATTTAGCAGAGGCTTTTATTCAAAAATGGTTGTTTTTCAGTAAAATTATTCTATAGTATAGTATTATATATATATATTTAGTAATTTTATTCAAAATTTTTAAGTTAACATTTCCTGTAATGAATGAAAAGCACAATGAAAGAAATAATGTTTCATCTAAACATCCTTCACCTAACAACAAAAGTCAACTCCAAATAACACATGATACTCAGTTGCCCTCAGTAACGAACCTAATATTGTCTGTTCTGTGGCCTATTGGAATAAATTAATTAGCAAATGAACTAATTAACAAAAAAAAAAAAAGCAAATGAACTAATTAACAATCAGCTATTGAAAAAAATAAATTAACAAATGAAATAATTAACAATCAGCTATTAAAAAAAATAATTAACAAATTAGCCAGTTAAGAAAAAAAAATACCTCTTGTGTGAAATGTCAATTGGACACCGGGACACATGTCCCTGCTTTGCACACCGTGCACAAGGCTTCCCGTTTCTCTTGACCCGGTCTGAAAGCGTGGGGGGGGGGACTATTTTGTAAAGAGACACTTGCGCTTCAGCATGTAGCTTGCGGATTGAGACGCAGCGCCGTTCGCAGTGTCCCAGTGCCAGGACATTTAATGATCCAATGAAGGTCATTTAAATGGCTAAAGCCGCGTACTTTTACGCCGTGTGCGCGTCAATCCCCCGCTCCCGTGCGGTGTGCTGCTATTGATCCGCTAAAAACCAGGACATTTCCTCACTTTAAAAAATAAACCGGAACGTCCGGGACAGGACGTGAAATACGGACGTATTCGTATAACAGATGTTAAGACACGTTCTCTATCGCTGTTATTATCCAGTTAACAACCAAATACAGCATGAAGCTGCTCTGCCGGTCTAATAGTGTTACGTTGCATTAATTTGATTCACTTTAAAATAAAGAATCTCGGGATGTTGTAGTGATTTATCTGCTGTTCAGCTTCATCCTCATCAGTGTTTAGTTTCAGGTGGTGGATCGTCACCGTGGTTCTGCGTGCAGCTCAATTTATTTTCGCAGAGCTGCATGTTCCACGTTCTTTAATTTAATGGAAATTCATTATCGATACTTTGGATTAGGGGTGTCTTCAACTAAGGATTTTCATAGTCGAATCTGATTCGTCAGATTTTCCCTACAGTCGACTGATAGTCGAATCAGTTAAAATTTCACCACAAGATGGCGCTATAAGCGTGGTTTTTAAAAAAGATTTTTTAAAAATATTTTACTTGTTTTTCTAGAGCACCGTAAATGGGATCCCCATTCTGGACTTTTTTCTGGACATCATTTAAAAAAAAATATTAACAGAAATTAGGATGATTTTATTTGACAAAAGGCTATATATATATAACTAAAACAAAGACATTTCATGTAAAAACTAATGCTTAGCAGCAGCCATGGGCACCCCCATGTGGTCAAAATGGTACATTCGACTATGAGGTTCATAGTCGACTACGGTTCTCTGAATCGAATCGTCGAATCAGCGAATATTGCAGCTCACCCCTACTTTGGATAATCGATTTTTATCGGTTTTATCGATTCGTTGTTGCAGCCCTAGTTCCATGCATTAATTCTGATACATCATGCTATGCTGGGGAAACAGGCAGGCCTTAACACTGCTGTCTTGCTGTCATCTTGATAAAGTGCTCAGTGACACGTTTACTTTATTTGCTCAAGCATGGCAGGTGACAGACAGAAAGCTAACACCACACAAAGGACCCTGGATATCATTCCATGTCTCAAACCCAGGACCTTCAAAACCAAATGAACAACCCTGGTTAAAAATATACGCAATACTAGAAATGGCTGTAACAGTCCCTATAGATTAATCCATAGTGTATTTATGGTGCACTCCCTCAACCCTTATAGATGGCAGAGAATGATGTAGTACCCAAGTTGATTGTGTTTCAGCAATTAAAACATATTTTCAGAACAGGAATAGTCTTTATACATATTACCTGATAAAAAAAGTAGAGGAATATTGTGAAGGATGTGTTCACAGGTACATCCAAAATCTATTATTAGCACTATCAGTTAGGAAATTTCTTGCATGACATTTTAAACACAAAAATGCATCAACATGTTGAAACGTAAATAATAAATAATGATAAAAAAAAATATCAAAACGCAAAAATCTAACATAAATGCTTATAAATATTACTGTACCTCAACGTTTTTGTTTCATAGAGCAGCTTTTTTTATTCAGAATTTGTGACCAGAAATGTAGAGATTTGTTTTGAGTGGGAAATTCTTCACTGAACATTCTAGTTGAAATTCCCAAATGGGAACTAGGAAACTGCCACATTCCAGTTCAGCCAAAACACCACTTTAACAGCCCACCATTGCTGATTGCTAAATGTTTCATATGTGCTGAGATTCTGCTTTCTGGTTCCATGATGTTTGTGTAGCTCTCTAACCTTGAAGGCTATTAAGATGGGGTTTATTTTTAAATGGATCATCCATTCATACATTATCTTCCGCTTTATCCTCTACTAGGGGCGCGTGGGGGGGCCCATCCAGGGGAGAACGTTACGGAAGCTGGGAAGATACACCCAGGGCAGGGCGCCAATCTATCACTGGGCACACAGTCTCACACACACACACACACACTCTATTTGGGGCAATTTGGAGGATTCAACTGACCTTGATCCATGTTTTTGGACTGTGGGAGGAAACCAGAGAACCCAGAGGAAACCCACATGGAGACAGGGAGGACATGGAATCTCCAGCCAGATTGGGATTCGAACCAGGAATCCCTTGCGCTGAGAGGCGAACATGCTAACCACTAAGCCATCATGCCGCCCTTAAATAGATCATGTGGCCCTTTATATACAGATGGGAAAATATTTATTAAGGGTTTATGGATTGTAAGAAACTTCATTATTGTTTGTATTGCATGTGGTATGAGACTGAAACAAAATTATGACTCACGGAGACATGGACCACATTCAACCTTATACTATTAAATTTAAAAGAAAAAAATAAGATATAACTACAATATAGATGTGCAAAATGTGATATAGAATATACAACTATAAATATAAATATAGCAGCATATGAAATGTAGCAGAAACTATGTATAATGAATGTAAACAGTAGTAAAGCTGGAGTATTTTGGTGAGGAATGATAAGGCATCAAGGTAGGGAAAGTGTTGTGGTGTAAAGTGTAAACTAGAGCCATTTATTCATTCATCCATTATCTTCTGGTTTATCCTATATTAGGGTCAGAGGGGGTTCCCCATGCCCATCCCCATAAAGGTCTCCCTTCTTGCTTACCAGTGTATACATGGAAATGCACCTTCATATCTGAAAGAACTTCTTACCCGTCAAACTTCATCACGATCGCTTCGCTCTGTAAACACAAACCGCTTCCTCCTCCCCAGAACTAAGCTCAGCACCATGGGTGATAGGGCTTTTTGTTCTGCTGCACTACGCTTGTGGAATGCTCTACCTGACCAGTTGAGAGCTCCTCAGAAAATAGAAAGTTTTAAAAAAGGACTTAAAACGTTTCTTTTTAGAAGAACTTACCATTCTTAACTGATTGTTGCTTTTATAGTGTTGTTATCTGCTTTTTAGAAGAACTTACCATTCTTCTTAATTGATTTTTGCTTTTATAAGTGTTATTTGCTTTTATTATGTAGCACTTTGAGATTTGTGATCAAATGTAAAGTGCACTACAAATAAAATCTATTATTATTATTACTATCCAGGGGAGAACGTCTCGGGCGCTGGGCAGATACACCCAGGACAGGACGCCAATCTATCGCTGGGCACACACGCACTCAGACACGCACACATACACACTCTTTATGGGGCAATTTGGAGAACTCAATTGACTTGATCCATGTTTTTGGACTGTGGGAGGAAACCGGAGAACCTGGAGGAAACCCACACAAACACGGGGAGAACTTGGAAACTCCATCCAGATTGGGATTCGAACCAGAAATCCCTAGCGCTGAGAGGCGAACGTGCTAACCAAGACACCGTGCCGCCCTAGAGCCATTTAATAGTGATAAATTTGACCAAAATGAGATACAAATGTGATTATGATCAGATAACAGTACATGTTAATACTTGTGTAAGGAACCTTTCTGATGAAAAGTTATGTTAGAGCTTTAGTATCACTTTGTATTTTAACCACAAAGCAAGTTCCAGGTGAAGCAGACCTTTATAAAGGGAAGTTAAACTTCTCATATCGGTAATGGCAAAGGAAATGCAACCATAAGACCCGGTTTTAGGGAAACTGATTATTCATAGCATTGTACTAAAGTACCTTTTGATAATCCTTCAGTCCTTGTTTTTCAAAACATACCTTTCATTTTGTGTTCTACCAGCTACATCACTCAGTGTGTTATATTACCAAAACTAATTTTAGAGGGCTTTAGAGGGCTATGGTAGTTAACATTTATTGGACAGATATTCTGACACACAAAGAACTGGTCAACGGATGTTGGTGGCACTTAAGCAAAACATTACATAATATAAAATATTATGTATATTACGGGGTGGCACGGTGGCTTGGTGATTAGCACGTTCACCTCTCAGCTCTTGGGATTCCCCGTTCGAATCCCAATCTGGGTGGAGTTTCCATGTTCTCCCCGTGTCTGTGTAGGTTTCCTCCGGGTTCTCCGGTTTCCTCCCACAGGAAACATGGATCAAGTCAATTGAATTTTTCGAATTACCCCATATAGAGTGTGTCTGTGTGAGTGAGTGTGTGCCCAGCGATGGGTTGGTGCCCTGTCCTGGGTGTAACTGCCCAGCGCCCGAGACGTTCTCCCCTGGATGGGCATATGCAACCCCCCCCCCCCCCCCACACACACACACACAGACACACACGACCCTAGTAGAGGATAAAGCGGAAGATAATATATGGATGAATGGGTATATATTAAGGGTGCGACTGTACACAAAAGTTACAATTGGTAAGAAATTAGTATGGGGGGTGGGGGGTAACGGGGTCTGGAGCACCAAATTTTTTTATTGTCTAGCACTTTTATTAAATGCTTGAAACCAGGCTCCTCCACTACAGCTTATGGAGCATATCACGGATTGCATCTTAACTGTTTTGCAGGTTTGTTTGTCTGTTTTATTTTTTTCTTTAATATATTTAATTCCATTTTAGTGTTTTCGCAACATTGTGTAATAGCTAGTAAATAGTGTGCTCTCTTTAAGACTTCTGTATATGAAGTGTGCTTAGCCTTGCTTCTTTTAGTACAGTTTGCGGCAATACCACTGGACCTACCTCATCTCTTAACACTACTTTGGCTAAAGCCATGTATTTTTACGCCGTGCGCGCATAAAATCCCCTCTCCCTTGCCGTGTGCTGCTAATGTGTCACAATGTCCAACCCCTGAATTTAAGCAGCAGAAACCTCAGCCCAGGCATCCACAATCCATTCACAGACGTAACTCGCCCGCCGCTGCCTCCTGAGTTTTAGTAAACGTGTGTTCGCGTCTATCATCCATCGCTCCCACGCCGCCCGCAACTTTACTTTAAACGCCCTGTTTACGCCAATGTCCAGAGGTCGGAGTTCTTTATTTAATCCTCCCGGAATGACGACAAGCTCCGAATTAATTTTCTTCACTCGGCTTTTTCAGCAGGGACGGTGATGTGCGGTAAAAAACCACCCGGTCGCACAACAATACTTTTATAGATTTTGGAACTCAGTACATGTATAAGGCGCACCGGATTATAAGGCGCACGTACGATTTCTGGGAAAATTTTAGTCTTTTTGGTGCGCCTTATAGTCCGGAAAATACGGTAGATGGAAATGTTCAAACCAATGAAAACATAAGGTAGTTATAAACTAAGCGCTCTGAAGTCTATGAATGTTACAAAGCTCGGAAATGGCCAACAATGATGGTGGACACTCTTTACATTGTAATGCAAGGCATGCATCATTATTTTGAGCATTCTGTGTGACTTATGGGCATTTCTGTTTGTATGGTTCCATGCATTAATTCTGATACAGGCCTCTTCAACTAATTCAGAACTCAGCTGCCTAACTTGTGTTCAACCAGCCCATGTGAACTCATGTCACTCCACTACTCATCTCTCGCCATTGGCTCCCTGTAGCTGCTCTCATTCAGTACAAGTCACTGACTCTGGCCTACAGGACCATTTCTGGATCTGCCCCCTCTTACCTTAACTCTATCTTTTCAAAATTCACTCTGGCTCATTCACTTCACTCAAGTGAATAAAGAAGACAATAGGAGCCAATTCTCACTCGTTCACCACTGCAAAATGGTGGAACGATCTTCCCAACACTGTCTGTAAGGCAGAATCACTTGGCATTTTTAATAAACTACTGAAGACACATCTTTTTAATAAACACCTGTTGTAAGGGGAAAAGAAGGGGGGCGGGGGGTGCAGGATCAGATAACGATCATGTTTCATAATTTTACCATGTAGCTGGTTTTCTTCTTGACTCATTTGTCGTCTTCTTCTTTCTTCTTGACTTGTGGTGTTCTCATTTGTAAGTTGCTTTGGATAATAGCATCTGCTAAATGACTAAATGTAAATAGATCATGCTATGCTGGGGAAACAGACACGCCTTAACAGTGCTGTCTTGCTGTCATCTTAATAAAATGCTCAGGGACGAGCTTACCTCATGTGCCCAAGCGTGACCGTTGAATTGCTCTGATTAACCAGCTTTAGTTTGCAAAGTTTTCAGACCACCACAGGGTTATGTATTTACAGTTTACCAGACTGCTATGTCTTTGGACTGTGAGAGGAAACCAGAAAGCAAACACCACACAAAGGACCCTGGTTGTCCTTCCATGTCTCAAACCCAGGACCTTCTTACTGTGCTGTGACAGCACAAACCTACTGTGAGCTACTGTGATGTTAATTTTAAACTGAAGCGTTATCATTTCCTGTTACCAAATGCCAAGTTGTAACTGAGAAAAAGTAATAGGGACCACATGCGTGTGCCTATATTGCCTCTATATTGAGTGTATATACATAAAGACCCTTTCCAAAAAGTTCATCAAAAATATCATGGAAAAGTTGATTAATTTCCAGAATTCCATCCAAAAAGTTAAACTTTCATAGATTATAGATTTAGGGCCCATAATTTATTTGTTTATTTTTACGTAATTTGGGCTTCCAACTCATCTGCCTGCCATTTTGCCGGACCTTAACCCCCATTGAGAATATATGGGGTATTCTTTGTTGTTGGGTTGGGTGCCACTCATTTTCATTTTGAGAATACCTCATAGATTCTCAATAGGGTTTAAGTCCGGAGAGTTGACTGGCCAGTCAAGTACTATGATGGCATGAGCATCAAATCAGGTTTTGGTTCTTCAGGCGGCATGGGCAGGGGGCAGGTCCTGCTGGAAGATGAAATATGCATCTCCATACAGATCCTCAGCAGAATGAATCATGTACTGTAGTCCTCTAAAACATTCTGGTGGACTATTTCGTTGACCTTGGATTTAAGAAAGCAGAGTTTCCCCAATACCCGCATTGGATATTACACCCCAAATCATGACTGATTGGAGATTTCACACTGGAACTCAAGCATTTTGGATTCTGTTCATCATCTCTACTGTTCAGTAGATGATTAGTGTGTCACACTCTATTTAAAATATTCATGCCCTGCAAAAGTTGGGCTGATTTTTGCACTGTATCCTAATTTTTTTAATTCCTGTTTTCATGGGATTTATGAGCTGGAAGCCCAAATTATGTTAAAAAAAATAAACAAATCAATACTTGAAATAGTTTAAAGTGTCTGCACTGAATCTTTAATCTATGAATGTTTAACTTTTTGAATAGAATTATTGAAATAAATAAACTTTTTCATGATATTCTCATTTTTTTGGAAAGGGTCCAAATGCATGCACCAAATGTAGCATTGCATTTCTTTTGAAAAACACAAAGCTTATGGCAGACGGAGGGCAATTTGTCAGTTTTTGTTTATAAAACAGACCATTTAAAACAGCCTGGGACAAAGCGAGCGAGCAGGCGTTATTAAGTAAGCTAGAGGGTAAGTGAATCATAGAAAAACAACACATTTTATCTTGTTTCCTCCTGAAGTCTGTTCTAAATTAGTAATAAACAGTGACACCTCCGCACAACTTGTGTTGAGCCGCCAAAGTGTGAGCTTTACCCTGTCAGCTGCAGCCTCTACTATGCATGTGAACACACACACACACACACACAAATGCAATCCTTTTGGTAAGGTGTCTTGAGTTTGAATGTGATCCAAACTTTAGTCTATAATTACTCTAGTGATTGTCATCGATGAGCATGATAACACCCAAAAACAAAAACAATCCCACAATACGACTGTATTCTGAGCAAATCTCGAACAACAAAGCCATAAAATGCGGATATCATTAGTGCCACAATTGGATTCTATCGTTAATTACTCAAATTAAATGTTAATAATTTGCATCAAGTTTAGAAAAGTCCTAAAATGCACCACATCAAATTATTCATTCATTCATTATCTTCCACTTAATCCTCTACTAGAGTTGGGGGAGAACATTTCGGGCGCTTGGCAGATACACCCAAAACAGAGCGCAAAGAATGCATTCTGGTCCACTGTCACTTTGGTGGTGTGTGTGTGTGTGTGTCAGGTAAAACTGCATTAAGATGGTGCTTTCTTGTAAAAAGCATTATTTACACATACCTAAATGAAATAAAATATTCTTAAGCTGCATCACTAAGCTTACACACAAGGGGGAAATGCACCAACCTGCCAATCATGTCAAACCACACTCTCAATTAAACATATTCTAAAGGAATGCCCAGTATTGAACAATGGAAGACAAGGAAAATGTGATGGAAACATCTTATATAACCTGATTAAATCAATGGGGGTGGTTGCTATTCAGGGGAAACGTGTGTTATGTCCTTGAGCCAAAGGCTGCACCGAAACCAAGTTCTCGCCATGCTATTTGCTGGAGCATGTTTAATAAAAGAATGATTTCTGGGAAAATGGCAACCTGAAACAGGGTCTTTTTATGCTGGTTCCACAAAATTAACATCCATCCATCATATTCTGCTTAATCCTCCACTAGGGTCGCGAGGAGGTTCCCCATACCCAACCAAGGGAGAACACTTACTCACACAGACACACACAAACACACTCTATATGGGCTAATTTCGAGCATTCAATTACCTTGAATCCATGTTTTTGGACTGTGGGAGGAAACTGGAGAACCCGGAGGAAACCTACGTGGAATGGGAGAATCTCCACCCAGATTGGGATTCGAACCGTGAATCCCCAGCACTGAGAGGTGAACATGCTAACCATTAAGCCACTGTGCCTCCCCATCGATTTAGAACGTGAGAAATGGTCGGTAAAACAACGCTGACTTTAATCAGTGAGGTATGTTTAGGTTTGCAGCACTATAGACCCGAAGGCCACGTTAACAATTGGCTTTAGTCGGATTTTAAACTGCAGATAAATAAAGGTGCAGCTGTTAAACTGAAATCCTTCCCACGGTGAACCTGTAATCTGAGACGACTGAGTATAAAACCCTGCTGTTATCATGTAAGAGAGTGGATAGTTCTCGCAAACGCTGCAAGGAAAGCCCACAAAGCAAGTCCGGTTTCACGTTTCTCTCTCTCTCTCTCGATTAAAAAAGGACTTAACAACAGAGCAGGAATTTTGCAATGAGAAGAAATGTGCAAGAAAAAAATAGATGATTAATGAGTTTTAGAAAAAAACTACACTTTGGGCTTTCAACCTGTTTTTAATTGTAATTTATTAATTAATGACCACACAACAAGTTGGTGGAATTGGTGGAAGTTGGTGGAGTTTCTTTAGATTTGAATTTGATTTGAACAAAGAGTTAACAAACGTTTTTTTTTTTTTTTTTTTTTTTTTCAACATCCAAAACCCATATAAGTCTATATGAAATATGAGTATTAGACACATCCCATTATTACTGCACTTGGGTTTTTTGCTTAGTGCCATTACTCCATCCATCCGTCCATTATCTTCCGCTTTATCCTCTACTAGGTTCGCAGGGGGGGTTCCCCATGCCCATCCAGGGGAGAACGTTTCAGGCACTGGGGAGATACACCCAGGACAGGGTACCATTCTGTCACTGTGCACACACTCACTCACACAAACACACCCACACTCTAGAAGGCAATTTTGGAGAATTCAATTGACCTTGATCCATGTTTTTGGACTGTGGGAGGAAACCGGAGAACCCGGAGGAAACCCTCGTGGACACGGGGAGAACAAGGAAACTCCACCCAGATTGGGATTTGAACCGGGAATCCCTAGTGCTGAGAGGCGAATGTGCTAACCACTAAGCCACCGTGCTGCCAAGTTCAAGTCCCAGTGCAAATAATTCGCAAATCAACAAATTCGTTTGCAGGACTAGAAAAAAAAAGTGTACCAACTCAATGATTGGGGTCAGAGCTCATGATGCAGCATCCTCTGGATCAACAAGTCATCAACCTTCAGATTGATCACCCAACACCATACTAAATGCCAAGCTCAATACTAACTGTTCTTATAACTCTTTTGTACTAAACCCACATGTGGTCAACCACCCCAGTGCTAAATCCATCCAGAATCATATGAACATTCTCCTGACCTTATAGAAAAGCACCAAAACCAATACCATAGTATTTCTCTATAACACCGTAATTGACCCCACACCCATTTTGTTTTGTCATCCTGTATTTCGATCCCATGTAGATTGCATACCAGCTACCTAATGATTCCATCTTTACCACCTACTGATTTACTACTCTTTTCAGCCTGGGTATTTCTCAGAAAATCCTTCATTTTCTGTTTAAAAGAAGGTGTTCTCTCCAGGCACAAATCCAGAATCGTTATTCCTGCTCAGTTTCAGAGTGTATCGGTGGTGGAGTAGCTGTAAACAAGATATAATTCATGATAAGTGTCACTAGGTATTAGAAATGCAGGATGTCCCTTTGGCTGGGGCAATATTTATTTTTCTTTTACTGTCTGTGGGTGTGTATACTGGAATTGTGTGTTGAAGGTGGCAGAATAACCACAACTTGTCCATTGTGTGTGTGCATGTTGTCATGACTGTGGGGGTGGGGGGTCTACTGTGTTAATAAGGGCAGGTGGTGAGCTGTACAAACAGAAACACAGGCACACAGAATGGAGAGGTGGTTGTTTTATCTTCACCTTCATTTTAGATGAAAAAAAGGTATGAATTCAACTTGAATTTCCCTTCTATCTAAAATTACATTTGCAGATTCATAAAACCGAAAAGCAGATCACTTACTGAGCCTTTAGACAAAGATTCAGTGTTTATAAATACTAAAGTAATTTATTTATAAAAACCATAATTCTTAAAGCTCTGACTGATCAAGTTGTGACAGGGGCATGTTCACCACTGTATCACTCTACTGTATGTTTTAAATAGTATAGTATTGATAGTATAGATAATATTGTAGTCATTGATGTTAGTTTTGTAAATGGAATATTTGCTCATTCTTGCTGCGCACTAGACTGAAAAATCAGCAGACACCATTGTCTGATGGTCCTTGTCATCAGAATCAGATTTATCGGCCAAGTGAGTTATACACACAAGGAATGTGGTGTGGTAGGTGTGGCTTAGTATTGTATACAAAACAATATATGATAAACAGATTTACAATTCTATATATATTGCACCGGGTGGCATGGTGGCTTAAGTTCAAGTATTTATTTATATAGCGCTTTTTACAACAGTACATTGTCACAAAGCAGCTTTACAGAATGAAAAGCCTTTAAACCCCCAAAGAGAAAGCCGAAGCGACAGTGGCAAGAAAAAACTCCCTGTT
This sequence comes from Corydoras sp. C115, assembly GCA_019802505.1. Classification (NCBI taxonomy): domain Eukaryota; kingdom Metazoa; phylum Chordata; class Actinopteri; order Siluriformes; family Callichthyidae; genus Corydoras; species Corydoras sp. C115. The sequence continues at coordinate 6,478,676 of JAFMOC010000012.1, forward strand.
ATGTTGTTATTTAAGGAAGAAACCTTGGGAGGACCAAGTCTCAGTGGGGGACTCATCCTCCTTGAGTGGCCAGGCAGCAACAACAATGTAGGACAGCATGTACAGATATTTAAAAAATGGAAAAACTCTAACAAATGGAAAACTATATGTGAGTCCATTAGGGGGCGTCCTGCAGGACCGCCAGTCCAATTAATATTCAGGTTCCATCCAGTATTCGTCAGCAGAGCCATAGATGAAGATCTCCAGGAAGCTGCTCACACCTCAAAAGAAACAGACAAGGAAGGCAGTTAGAGCTAATAATAAGGTCATGGCATTTAGTATTTAGCATTTAGCTTAGTGTTTAGCACGTTCGCCTCTCAACATTAGGGATTCCCGGTTCGAATACCAATCTGGTGTCCACGTGGGTTTCCTCCTGGTTCTCCGGTTTCCTCCCACAGTCCAAAAACATGGATCAGGGTCAATTGAATTCTCTAAATTGCCCCATATGGAGTGTGACCTGTGTGTGTGTCTGTGTGCCCAGCGATAGATTGGCGCCCTGTCCTGGGTGTTTCTGCCCAGCACCCGAAACGTTCTCCCCTGGATGGGGCGAGGTAGCTCAGTGGTTAGGGCGTTGGGCTATCAATCTGAAGGTTGGGGGTTCAAATCCAGGTCCACTAAAGTTACCAGTGTGGGTCATTGAGCAAGGACCCTTAACCCTCATTGATCCAGGGATGATGTGATTAACCTTGTGTTCACCTTGTAAGTCGCTTTGGATGAAAGCGTCTGCTATATGAACAAATGTAATGTAAATGTATGGGCATCGGGAACCCCATCATGACCCTAGTAGAGGATAAAGCGGAAGATAATGGACGGATGGATATACAGCACCTAATTATTGATGGTATTTTGCGTGTGTGTATATCAACAGTGCCACTTTAAAAAAAAAAAAAAAATTTTTAATTAAAAACACTGACTTGTGGTGTTCTCATTTGTAAGTCGCTTTGGATAAAAGCGTTTATATATGTGATTTTCATTGAACTTATTTTGCTTCACAAATGTTGCATCTCAGATGTTTATTGAATGCTAATTGTTTTTAGATTTTTCTAAAGTTGTAATTAAAGCTAAAATAGAAAGAGTTTTGCAGGTTTTTTTGTGGCTGTTGTTATGTAACCAGCCCCAGGGCCTTCTTTACCCAACATTAGCTTCTGTCTGATGCTCAGTAGAGTTCTATTCTAGCAGTGAAATAAATCAAACCTGAGGCTGAAGTATAGGTCTGAGTTCATATTAACTTTCTTTAACATCCATCTCATTACCAATAAGGGTAAGGTAAGGGTAAGAAATGTACCTCTGTGTGAGTGATTATCCATGAGCCTTAGGTTGTAAGCTTGTGAAACCATACTGCGCTGGAGGTTGTAAATATGTAGAAACTCGAGCGTCACTGCAGAAGGAAATGACACGGCACAATTAATAGAAACATGTAAAGACTGGGACTTTCCTTTTTGTGTGCAGTCATGGACAGTGCAAGAAAAGACATGTGTATCAAGCACATCACCTTAAACTTATAAGAAGTCAATTAACGATTTTTCAACAAAGGAAATTCTATCGATAAGAGCTTATTCAATAGTGATTTTTCTGTTTACAAGCTGACACATTGGGACCAGTTAATGAGAATTATTTAGTACTGGACACTTGGCCTAGCTTCTCTTAAGCTTGTGATGAAGTTCCTGCAAACTTTTAAATGTTTATTTACACATTATTGGACACAGTGCCCAGTTGAAATAGTCATGTGTCTGAGAACCAATAGTCAGACCGCACCAGGTTCTTAAAGGCAATTGCAAGTGACAATCTTGGGTAGGGGTGCGAATCTCTCAGTGTCTGGCGATTTGATTCGATTCTGATTTTTGAGGTCACGATTCGATTCAGAATTGATTTTCGATTCAGAAATGATTTTTTCAGTTCAAATGGTTTGTGATTGACAAGATGAAACAAATAGAACAATTATTTAAAACAATACTTTCAGGTTCCTTCCTGTATCAAATCTTTTTGCATCATTTTATATTTGTACAATAATAGGATTGGGCTAAATTTAAATGAGCAGTATTAGGTTTGCTTAACTGCCTGGCTTTTTCTTACATAAAAAAACATCTAAGAACATCTATCCCCCCAATTTTTTCTGCACCCCTAATCTTGGGTTAGTTTATTGCATGTGAATTAGGTCCTTGTCAGGATAACAATACAGACTGACATGCCCTAAACCAACCTGCAGGGACAATAAAGCCTATTGAGCCACTTCACATGGTCTTGAATGGTAAGTTTATCAAATATAATGGTTATATAAACATAGGGAATGCAAAGAAACTTACAAAGTGAGCATGGGGTTTGGCCACAGCACCTCTGGAGCAATAATGGTTAAGGGTCTTGCTCAAGGACCCGCATTGGTTCTTCATGCATACTTCAGTGGACCTGGCATTTGAACCCACTACCTTCTGAATGATAGCACTACACCCAACCACTGAGCTACAACACCCTGTAGATATTACGGAAGGATGACGAACATTTGTCTTTAGTCATTTAGCAGATGTTTTATCCAAAGTGACTTACAAATGAGAACAACACAAGTCAGTATTTGAGGAAGAACCCAGCTACACTATAGAACTATCAAACCTGATCATTATACTATCCTGCACACCACCCCCTTTTTTTTTTACATAATATCAGGTGTTTGTAAATAAGATGCATTTTAAGTTTCTTGAAGATGCCAACTCCGCCTTATGGACAGAGTTGGGAAGATTGTTCCACCATTTAGCAACAGAGTTGGAGTTAGCACCACCGTGAGATGGAATCGCCTGGTGATCGCCATTTATCTCTAGAACGTAGTGAATGGGTTGGAGGGTATTTTGGAAGTATAGAGTGAAGGCAGGGGCAGATCCAGAGATTGTCCTGTAGGTCAGAGTCAGTGGCTTGTACTGAATGTGAGCGGCAGCAGGGAGCCAATGGAGAGAGAGGAGTAGTGGAGTGACATGAGTTTGTTTGGTCTGGTTGAACACAAGTCAGGCTGCATAGTTTTGAATCAGTTGTAGAGGTCTGATGGAGACCAGCAAGCAGTGCATTACAATAATCAAGCCAGGAAATGATGAGAGCATTTATTTTATTTGCTGATTTTAATAGAGTTCCAAACGAGTCCTTCTTGTACACACCAAGCAACAAAACCTCACTGTTACATAATGGCAAGAGGGAGGATTTTATTAAGCCAGCTTTGCACTGTATAATGTCAGCTCTCCAATTAGGTTATTGCCATCACAATAAATGTGATTAAACAAACTAACCAAAGAAATCAATTTAATGGCAGACTGAAGGCAAGCAGATGTACACATCACATTATATAAAAACACAGTTCACTTAAAAACACAGTTCACTTATCAACCTGGGATTGGAGAACATGCTCATTATTAATACTCACTTTACTTTGGAAAATGAAGTTCCATATATCTTTTTATTGATTGCTGTGAAGTCTTTATGATATCATGAGTTTTTCTGTGGTGTGTATATAATCTTTTTTTTATAGTTTTGATAGAGTTTTTATTCAGTAAAGCTAACCAGATATTATTTAAAGATATAAATTGTTATATAATTATACAAGACATTGTTTGATCACTTGCATTAAGGTCCTCCCACATTTCCAGTGAAGACTTTAAAGATAAGTAATGACATCCTCACCACCTGACCTGAAATTATGTGGAGAACTTGTGGTTCTTAAACAGGAGATTTACAATGAAAGAAGGGGTTGGGATTTAAAACCTTATAAACTCCATTAATGGAACTATTATTGATTACATTAATGGAACAAAAAAAAACTATTAGTTGTTTATTCTCACTTTATCAGATGAAATTGATTGAATTATAATTTTGTACAGTAATAGTGGTCCAGCCATTATGTACACACAATACACTTTCCTTTGAAGCCAAAACCCCATTTTTACTTTCTTATACATTCGGATTTGATATTTATTAACATTTTGAATTGAGCTGACTTTTTTTTTTATTATGAGATGAACCCACCCATATACCGATCACTATTAAACACATCCTGACGAAATGAATAAAAATCCATTTACAAAATCACTAAAAGAAATCCTGACTCTACCCGGAATATGTTTTTAAAATTTCTTAGGATTATAAATGTGAAAACGGAAATATAATGTGAATTACCATTTCCTGACGTGAAAATTATATATAATATTCAAGGATTCAAGAAAACTTTATCATCATTTGTGTCGCATGTGGTACATAAGACAGAAACAATATTATGGCTCACAGACCGTATTTACCCTATTCTATTAAAGTTATAACTTAAAAAAAAGAAAATAAAGATTAATTCAATAAAATACAATGTCGATTTGCAAATATAGAATTTACAACTATAAATATAAGATATAACATAAAATATAATATACAACATAAATATAGCAGCATATGAGCATATTACATTTACATTTGGTTATTTAAAAGATGCCTTTATCCAAAGTGACTTTCAAATGAGAACAACACAAGGAAGTAGTTAAGAAAGAACCCAGCTACACTGTAGTATAATCAAACCTGATCATTATTCTATCCTGCACCCCACCCCACCCTTTTTTAATTAATTAATACATTTTTATATCAGGTGTTTAAGAAACAACTCAAAACATCTTTTTTTTGGAAGATTGTTCCACCATTTTGCAGTGGTGAACGATACGGAGTGAGAGTTAGCACCACGATGAGGTGGAATCACCAGGCGACATTCAACACTAGAATACATAATGAACGAGTTGAAGTGAATTTTGAAGATATTGAGTGAAGGTAAGAGGGGGCAGATCCAGAGACTGTCCTGTAGGTCAGAGTCAGTGCCTTGTACTGAATGTGAGCAGCTACAGGGAGCCAATGGAGAGAAATTAGTAGTGGTAGTGACATGAAATATGATATGAAACCAGGTATAAAGAATGTAAACAGTAGCAATACATGTAAACTTTTGTAGCTTATAAATGAGGTAGATTAGTATTTTGGTGATGAATAATAAGGTATCCAGTTAGGGAAAGTATTGCGGTATAAAGTGGATTGTGTCCATAAAACATGTTTTGTTAGATGGAGTGTGAGGCTCACATGACATTATAAAAACAAACAAGAAAACAATGGATTTGAGTGAGAGCATTGTAATTATTCAATAATAAAATTACATTTCGAGCTTTAAACTCAAACTTAGAATCTCATTATAAACCGGAGATCAATGAATGAGGGTCGGAGACAGGATCCCTCAACCAACAGATTGGACTTTAATTGCCAACACCAAACATGCTAACCTCATAAAAATACTGGGCATTACAGTACAGTATTTTTTATAACCGTGCTGTGTCCACCATCCCACCCGTCAGAGCCATGGAAGATCTCTTCCTGTGGCATGCACTGTTCCCTGGTTTAAAGGGTGCACACGTTCGTTAGGTGGAGCAGCGTCGGGTGCATTAATTAACCATAGTTAAAGTCCATTTCCGTCAGCTCCGCTTTCTCCCTCAGCAGCACGGTTCTCCTGCCACACTCCTCTATTTAAATTTTAGGAATCCAAGCTGTGGCTATGGATCGGCCTTCAACCTTTTGTGAAACCACAGTACTGTGGGCTCATTTACTCAAAAGAGCATTTGTGAGGATAAGGCACAGCTCAGAATCAACATTCCAATTGTAGCAGATAATTAATAATTAACAGACAGGCACTAATGTACATTAGACCACATAAGAGTTCTTTTGTTTAAAATCACAACCCAGAAATAGTCTACTGTTTAATATACTGTTGATGATCTTATACTGGCGGCACGGTGGCTTAGTGGTTAGCATGTTCGCCTCTCAGCGCTAGGGATTCCCGAATCCCCATCTGGGTGAAGTTTCCATGTTCTCCCTGTGTCCGCGTGGGTTTCCTCCGGGTTCTCCGGTTTCCTCCCACAGTCTAAAATCAATTGAGTTCTCCAAATTGCCCCGTATGGAGTGTGTTTGTGTGAGTGAGTAATGGATTGGCGCCCTGTCCTGGGTGTATCTGCCCAGCGCCCGAGATGTTCTCCCCTGGATGGGCATGGGGAACCCCACCGCGACCCTAATAGAGGATAAAGCGGAAGATAATGAATGAATGAATGAATCTTATACTCTAGTATACTGTTTGATCTTATACTGGACGATACTTATACTGTAATAAAATAGAAAATAACAGTTCTTATCTTGGGCGGTATGGTGGCTTATTGATTAGCATGTTCGCCTCTCTCTCAGCACTAGGGATTCCCAGTTCGAATTCCAATCTGAGTTTCCATGTTCTCCCTGTGTCCGCGTGGGTTTCCTTCCGGTTCTCCGGTTTCCTCCCACAGTCCAAAAACATGAATCAAGGTCAGTTGAATTCTTCAAATTGCCCCATATAGAGTGTATTTATGAGTGTATGCCCAGTGATAGATTGGCGCCCTATCCTAGGTGTATCTGCCCAATGTCAGAAACGTTCTCCTTGGATGGGCATGGTGAACCCCTGCCCCCCCACTACCCTAGTAGAGGATAAAAAAGAAGATAATGGTTCTTATCTCATCACTTAAAACTGTAGCTGTTGGGATAGACTAAACTGAACAGTCAGGACATTTTGTCTCCTGATAAGACAGACGTCAGCCTACTTCTAACAATGCCATGCATTCAGTAGAAAACCATGAAGGCTTACGTGGGTTATGAATCAGCGGTACACATGAATTATTTAATGAGAATAGTAATCATAGTAGTTTAAACTCTGAATGAAGCCCAGTTACAAGTCACTGCTGCCACTTTACATTATACTAATCAAATCGTGTCTTTCTGGATATCAGTCCTTCTCTTTGTAGAAGCTGACACGCAGGAACAAATCAAAGACTTCACTGCTGTTATGAATTTGGAAGCATAGAATTGTCAGAATTCATTTTTTCTGCTTACTAAGGTAATGCTCATAATTAAGTTCATTAGTAACAGGCCCATTTTAATCATACAGTGCTACGAAGGTGAAAGAAGGCAAATCTGCCTTTATTGGGTGAGGCAGTGGGTGAGGAATGTTGTTGGATTAACATTTTAAGATTAAGAGTTAAAACCCCAACAAAGTTGCCAATGTGGAACCTTGAGCAAGGCCATTAACCCTCAATGCTTCAGGAGTACTTTATCATGGCTGACCTTCTGCTCTGATAGATCATTTGCAATGAATGCATTTGTAACATGACATGATTTTATTGTAATATTGACATTAGTCTTGCATTAACACTGAAAACAGCTGAAGTTTTATTGAACATTAAGATTGTTTATTATACAGACCCTTTCTAAAAAAATGAATATCAAGGAAAATTTGATTCACTTCCATAGTTCCACTCAAAAAGTGGATACAGTGGAGAAATTAGCTCAAATTTTGCAGGGCATGAATGTTTTAAACAGAGTGTGACGCACTAATCATCTACTGAACAGAGATGACGAACAGAATCCAAAATGCTTGAGGTTGTGTGAAATCGGTGCAGTGTCAGGTGCAGGTGTTGTAAAGGTATCTTTTACTTCTTGAAATCTATTTTCTCCTGATTGAGTCAGATCAGCTATTTTGGCTTAAGTTTATTTTATTTATTTGGTGCTGTATGCAACAGCGCCCTGTCCTGGGTGTATCTGCCCAGCGCCCGAAACGTTCTCCCCTGGATGCGCATGGGGAACCCCCCCCTTCCCCCCGTGACCCTGATATAGGATAAAGCAGAAGATAATGGATGGATGTATTCAACAGTACATTTGTTTTATAGAAACCATAAGTATTATGCTTTCTGTTTGAAACAGGTTATTATAATATTTCCATTCATCCATTATCTTCCGCTTAAGCCTCTACTAGGGTCTGGGGGGGGGGGGTGGTTCCCCATGCTCATCCAGGGGAGAATGTTTCAGGCGCTGGGTAGATGCACCCAGGACAGGACACCAATCTATCACTGGGCACACACACAAACACACTCTATATGGGGTAATTTGGCACATTCAATTGACCTTGATCCATGTTTTTGGACTGTGGGAGGAAACCCTACAACCCAGAGGAAACCCACTTGTACATGGGGAGAACATGAAAACTCCCATTGGGATTGGGATTCAAACTGGAAATCCCCAGCGCTGAGAGGAGAACATGCTGCCCACGAAGACACTGTCACCCTGTTATTAGAATATAAATTATTATAAATCGGACATATTAACATTGATTTCCATTTAACTGATGTGATTGTTCCCAGTTAACTCAAAAGTAGTAGTTGTTTAAATACTTAGAATTTTTTAATGGCTTTCAAAAACAAAAACAAAAATTTACATTTCATTTTACTCCAAAAATTTTTGGTGGTTGGTGGTGTTAACATTTTAACTTGAGTACCTTTGATGCTGTACCCTCCTCTTAATGAATTTGATTTCACTTATATGCATTCACTTACTAAACTCCTACTGAACAAACCAGAACTGATTCCAGATCAGGAGACTGAGCTTTCCTGAGAATATAAGAAACAGAACTGCGCTGTGTTCTTGGTTTATTAAATTGTTAGATCCGATCTCGTGCTCCTCCTGCTCTGCCTCCGGCTGCAGGTGCTGTATAAAAAGCAGATCTGCTTCAATGTCCTGGTTTGATTTTTCATAAATCATTAAACCTTATTTAGAAGCTCTGTAGCCCATTTTCAACTTGCATGTGGGTCAATGTGTGTGCATGCATTTGTGTGCGTGTGTAGGTTAGTGAGAACGCAGTCATGTCGTCATTGGTTACATTGTACAGTATGGTACTACTGTTTGTGATCATATAATAGCAATTTTTAAAGAAGACTTATATTAATACATATACAGACGTGTGTGGACACCTGTCCTAGTGTTAGTGTTATGTGTCTACTACCAGGCAATTTTTAGTATTTAATTAACTTGATTCATGTTTTTGTACTGTGGGAGGAAACCGGAGAACCTTGAGAATATCCACACGGACACGGGGAGAACATGAAAACTCTGCCCAGATTGGGATTCAAATTGGACTACCAAATAATATCTTTGGATGAAGCCTAAACCAGAAATTATTTTTTGGTCAAAGGTGGAATACTAGACATGTTTTATTCATCATTACTTAGTTAAAAATAAGGCAAAATATATTTTTGTTTTAGTTTTTAAAAGAAAAATTAGTGTCTTGTCCTGGGTGTATCTGTCCGACGCCCGAAACGTCCCCTGGATGGGCATCGGAACCCCCCCTCCCCCCGCGACCCTAGTAGGGGATAAAGCGGAAGATAATGGATGGATGGAAAATGATGACTTAGCCCTATGAAGTTAAAAAATGAGTTCCACAGAAAAGGCTAATCCTGCAATCAAATGTCAAACCATTTTAAAAGCTAAGGCAGAAAAGAGAAAGATCAGAATTTTAGATAAGCACTGCATAAATGTCCCACAACATATCAGTCTGGTGATGACATTAACAAAAAACAGTTAGTTATGAGGTCATGTTTCAAAATAATGATAATAAAATAAAATTGTGGGACGGCAGACGAGTTAACATTTATCTGACTGTAAAGGTTACCAAAGCCAGCTGTAGGAGTTTAGACTACAAGATTTCACACAATCACACAAATTCCTTCAACTAAAGGACATTTAAGGTTAGTTCAGAACCCTGAGGTATAAGTCAGCCAACATTCATTAATCCACAAGCAACCAGAATCAGAACACTTTATTAATCCCAATTTAACAGTTAATCGCAGTTTTTACAGATGCTCCATTTATCATGTTTATATACAATATGCAAGAATTAACAATAAGCGCCATGAAATTAAACAAAAAGTGCCAAAAATACAGAATAAAGTAAAAGTAAAGTGGCATGTGTAAAGTATTTTTTCATATTTATTAAATGGAAAAAATCAAAGTAAAATCTATTGCACTATAGGTCAGGTGATAATATAATATTGCACATTTGAATCATAATTATCATGATTACAATATTGCACATTAAAGTTGTTTTACTGAGTGAGGAGTTTAACAGACTGATTGTACAGTTTGATGGCCACAGGTAAGAATGACCTTCAAGTTCAAGTTATTTATTTATATAGCGCTGTTTTACAACAGTACATTGTCACAAAGCAGCTTTACAGAATGAAAAGCCTTTAAACCCCCAAAGAGCAAGCCGAAGCGACAGTGGCAAAAAAAACTCCCTGTTATGTTGTTATTTAAGGAAGAAACCTTGGGAGGACCAAGACTCAGTGGGGGACTCATCCTCCTTGAGCGGCCAGGCAGCAACAACAATGTAGGACAGCCATGTACAGATATTAAACAAATGGAAAAACTAACAACTGGAAAACTATATGTGAGTCCATTAGGGGGCGTCCTGCAGGACCGCCAGTCCAATTAATATTCAGGTTCCATTCAGTATTTGTCGGCAGAGCCATGGATGAAGATCTCCAGGAAGCCGGGTACACCTCAAAAGAAACAGTTAGAGCTAATAATAAAGCACGGCATTTAATTAATAGGTAATTTATTGACACAGTGCAGCATGTGACTCCGGCATCACTGACTAGAGCAGCATAACTAAAAGAGGCAGATACTGCAGACTCTACATAGTTGAGATGGCGCCCCGGAACAGCATCATTTCAGCGCCACACCCCCCATTAATGATGAGGTGGGTGAAGAGGTGAAACGCCAGCATACACTGATCACAGATTACCCCCCAACACAGCCAAGTCTGAGATCTACATCTTTATCTACAGGGGATTAATTAAACACAAGATTAAATAAATGTGTTTTTAATTTATTTTTAAAGATTAATAGTGATTCAGAATCACGAACAGTAACTGGAAGGCTATTCCAAAGTTGAGGAGCCTTGTGGGAGAACGCTCTTCCACCAGCAGTAACTTTATTTATTTATTCTAGAGTAAGAGTAAACCAGCACCTTGAGATCGGAGCTCACGTGTTGGCTTGTACGATTGAATCAGCTCACTCAGATACTGTGGAGCCTGATTATGTAGAATTTTATATGTTATTAATAAAATTTTGTACTCAATACGAAAGTTAACTGGTAGCCAGTGCAAGTTTGATAACACAGGAGTTATATGATCAAACTTTCTGGTTTTAGTTAAAACTCTAGCTGCAGCATTCTGCACAAGTTGTAATTTATGTAATGATTTATTAGAACATCCTGTCAGAAGTGAATTACAATAATCTAACCTTGATGTAATAAAAGCATGCATTAGTTTTTCTGCATCTTGGAGGGAGAGGAAATTTCGCAGCTTCGAAATGTTATGAAGGTGAAAAAATGCAATTCTAGTAATATTGCTAATGTGCTTTGTAAAGGAGAGATCTGAATCAATAATGACACCGAGATTATTTACAGATGAACTGGGTCTAATTAAAGAGTTATCAAGGTTTAACATAGTGTTAAAGCTTTGTGTGAGTGAGGAGTTTAACAGACTGATTGTACAGTTTGATGGCCACAGGTAAGAATGACCTTCTGTGGTGCTGTGTGATACATTTGCATGGCATGGTGGTTTAGTGGTAAGCACGTTCGCCTCTCACCGCTAGGGATTCCCGGTTCAAATCCCAATCTGGGTGGAGTGTTCATCTTCTCCCTGTGTCCGCATGGGTTTCCTTCGGCTTCCTACAATCCAAAAACATTGATCAAGGTCAATTGAATTCTCCAAATTACCCCATATACAATGTGTCTGTGTGAGTGAGTGTGGGTCCAGTGATAGATTGGCATCCTATAATGGGTCCAAAAACATGGATCAAGGTCAATTGAATTCTCCAAAGTACCACTTATAGAGTGTGTGTGTGTGTGTGCCTGTGTGAGTGAGTGTGTGCCCAGCGATAGATTGGCGCCCTGTCCTGGGTGTATCTGCCCAGTGCCCGAAACTATTTCCCCTGGATGAGCATGGGGAACGCCCCCGCGGCCCTAGTAGAGGGTAAAGCGGAAGATGGATGGAGTCTTAAGTAACATTAATGGATGGATGGAGTCTTAAGAGTCTTAAGTAACATTAATATTCAAGTATAAGGTCATAATGAAACATGATGGAAGTTGGACTTAGTCAGGACAATCAGGACACTTAAAATGGGCGTAGCAATTAACCAAATTTTATTTGCGATTACATTTTATTGGTTATGAAATTAGATTGGTTTGGTTGGGAGGAGAGACAGAGCCGATGAGCTGATCCGGTAGATCAGGAGTGCTCAATATGTCGTGGTTTGAGGAAAAAAAAATCACGTATCAGCGCTTTTTTTACAGCATAGTATCGAAAGCACTTATACACGCGCGCACGCATTTTAACACACAATGTGATTTATTCCGAATCACGATCTTTGCAGGCGAGCAGTCTGCCCCCCCCCGTCTCTCACGCTGTTCCCAAAACCGGCACGTGGCCACGCCTCCGTGCCTAAATCCGAAGCGCTGCCTCGCCAATCATCTACATTACATTTACATTACATTACATTAGAAAGTTTCTGTTTTTGCACTTTATTTGACTGACAAGACGAGTGAAGGACTTCGCTCCAAAATAACTAAAATACCACTTTCATTTTGAGTGGGAGGATGAAAATTTTTTGCAAAAAATGCCTTTGCTTGATTTGCCAAGTAGCCATTGCACTTCCATTGTGTTTGGTCCATGTTTTTGGACTGTGGAAGAGAACCCGGAGGAAACCCATGCGGACACGGGGAGAACATGGAAACGCCACCCAGATTGGGATTCGAACCGGGAATCCCTAGCGCTGAGAGGAGAACGTGCTAACCACTAAGCCAACGTGCCCCCCCAATACTAAAATGTGTGTAAACAGGTTTCAATATAAAAGCCTAAAAAATATAATAAATAACCCTGGTAGATCTCGATGACCTGTCCAATGGAAAAGTAGATCTCGGGCCAGAAAAGTGTGGGCACCCCTGCGGTAGATTGATTGGCAAACCTGATCCGGCTTTGTCTGATGGCGTGTGCAGTTTTATAAGCTGTGACATCATATGCCGCAGAGGGGAGATACTATGGACCCGACAGGAGCGGGACTTTGGCGAACGACAACAGGGCATTACAGCTTTAATTTAAACGTGATTTAAAATACACTGTAATAAATCCCATTCCTGTCGGAAGAAATCCTTTCTCCGGTCATCATTCGTGCCCACCCCTCATTACATTTCGGTGCCGAAATCCTGGAGTGAATGAGGATCGGAGACGGGATTTCTTCCGACAGGAGCCGGCTTTAGAACATAGTATTTAAAATCATGTTTACATTATAGCTGTTATAAATAATATCCTTTATTTAAATTATACTCCTGTCGGGCTCATGGAATCTCTCCTCACAGTATATGATGTCCCAGCTTATAAAGCTACACACGCCATCAGACGAAGCCAGATCAGGTTCACCAATCAATCTTCCTGATCAGCTCATCGGCTTGCCCTTTCCTCCCCACCCCTCAGCGCCACCGTGCCACCACAGACTCATTTCATATCAAATAAACGCTGTAGTTGCAAATGAAATTTGGTTAATTGCTATGCCCAATTCAGGGTTCTGATTATGCTCCTGTTGGGTCCATGGAATCTCCATGGAACAGAATCAGGTGTGTTCATCAATCTCCCTGATCAGAGCATTGACTCTGCCTCTCCTCCCCACCCCCAGCGGCACCACACAGAATAACGCAGATAACAAGCTCATCATGCCACATTCTGTTTCGCAATGATGCTTTTGTCTTGTCTTGTGTTGGAACTCCTGCACTTTATCTCTTCCAAAACCCTCATGTCATTGAATTTCACCGATGAATTTTATCAACATGTCTGTCAATTATCTCATTATTATTATTATTATTATTAGTATTATTATTATTATTATTATTAGTATTATTATTATATTAACTGACTTCCATTCTCACCCATCAGTTGAAACATGGACTGGTGAGGTGTTAATATAATCTCTCCCTCTACCATCATTCTGTCCTTTAGTAATAACTTTTATTATAATGTGTGTGGAAAATTGGAAGACTCATGCTGTTGATTGGCTGTCTCCTGAGCTGACCAGCCTCCCTCCTCTCGAGCTGCATCCAGTGACTTTTTTTTTTTTTTAATCTCACACTTTACTTCAGCTCAAGCAAAAATGATGGAGAGACACGTTTAAAACACCCCCGTTTTATTTCTGATCTGGGCCACTATTTTGTGATTTGGGACCTCCTGCTAGACTTCCATGCTGGATTTAATGGGACTATTAATTACAATCCTGTAAAAAGCAGCAAGCTATTTTCTACCCACTGGCTTTCTCAGACTGAAAAAGTTCTGATGGGAACGTTGCTTTTACAGCTCAGCGTATAAGGTTTTTTATTATACCTACTGAAGGTAGAACAGAAAACTAAAAGAAATGATCCAAACACATATTGAAGGTTCCGTTTCATCACAACAGTACATTGCTTTTTTTTTCTGTGTGGAATTTGAATGTTCTTCCTTTGTCTCCATGGGTTTTCTCTGTGAGCTCTCCTCCCTCCAGACCAAATAATTGCTAGTATTTGAATTGGCAGTGTGAAACAGCCCTGTATGAACGTGTGTTTGAATGTGACCTGTGCATGCTGGAATAATAGATCAATAAATTAATTAAAGTAAATGTCAAGATGAAGTGAATCCTGTGATGGACGCTGTCATTGAGGTACATGGGTTCTCTTACCATTGGTACGCTGATGACGCTCTGCTTCATTTGTCCTTTGCCACTGAAGACCCACCACTATCTCAAATCAGATATCAGCCTACCTCACTGACATTTCTGTTTGGATGATGGCCTGTCATCTCAAATTAAATTTACCAAACACAGATATTTCTTCTGATATTTCTAGCTAAAACCTCAAGCCATTATAACCTGACCTTCCATTCCATTAAATTACATTTGGTCGTTTAGCAGATGCTTTTATCCAAAGCAACATACAAAGCGAACACAGGGTTGGTACAGCATCCCTGGAGCCATGAGAATTAAGGGTCTTGCTCAAGGACCAACAAGGTAATTTCAGTGGACCTGGGATTTGATTGATAGCCCAACACCCTAAACACTGAACTAAGATGCCACCTTCCAAATTCCTAATGGCTCCACAATCTCACATCTCTCGTATCTTTCTGTTCAACATCACGAAGATCAGACCTTTCTTAACTGAACATGCTACTCAGCTGTTAGTTCAAGCCTTCATCCTTTCCTGGATCGATTATTGTAATGCATTGCTTTCCGGTCTCCCACCTTGTACAATCAGACCTCTACAACTAATTCAAAACTCTGCAGCCCGACTTGTATTCAACCAGCCCAAGCGAACTCATTTCACTCCACTACTCATCTCTCTCCATTGGCTCCCTGTAGCTGCTCACATTCAGTTTATATTTCCAAAATACACTCCAACTCGTTCACTATGTTCTAGTGATGAATGTCACCTGGTGATTCCACCTCACTGTGGTGTTAATTCTCACTCCGTATCGTTCTCCACTGCAAAATGATGAAACAATCTCCCCAACTCTGTCCACAACTTCCTGTGTACCGCGTGAGTGGCAGCACGTCTCAGCAGCTCCTGCTCATGACTGAGCATTTTTCACTTTATACTTTTAATCTTTATCTTTAACTAATTCTCATTTCTTCTCATAATTAAAATTTAAATAACAGGGTAATCGGGGTCCATGACCCATAATTTCGTTACTATCTCATGTAACAATGTGATATTAATGATAATAAAATTTTCGTGAATCTTGAATCTAACTCTTTCTTTCTATACACTCTTTTATAATTTCTATATACTTTCCACTCTGTTTTTTGTTTCAGTAAATTTTTCGTAATTTTTTCAAAATGAGGACTAGGGCTTTGGAATTTACTGATCATTCTATGTCGCGCCAGGAGAAGACTGTTTTTTCATTTGTCGCTTTTGGGTAAAAGTGTCTAAAAAAATTGAAGTAATTGAATCCAAACTTGGTATAATCATAAGAAACGATACTTAAACCTGATTGATGTTGCATTATTTCAGCCACTTATTCACCACAGTGAAGTGGAAACTTTTATTAATTATTTATTAATATTAATTATTCATCTTCCTCTATGTCACTAGCTAATCGGCTCTAAATGTTGTAGTACGATGCCATTCTACTGTCTGTATAAGCTGTTTCTCTTTGTCTCTCCTCAGTGCCGGATGGTTTGTAAGGATATTTCTGCTGAAACCATGTATGATGTGCTACATGACATCGATTACCGGCGGAAATGGGACGCCAACGTCATTGAGACATTTGACATCGGAAAGCTGACTGTCAACGCCGACGTCGGCTATTATTCCTGTAAAAGATGACTCGATGCTTTTTGTCTAATACCCCAAACTTGAGCTGTTATGCTTTATTTTTATGTTTAAGATTATTTTTAATTTCATAGGGAAGTGCCCGAAACCTCTGAAGAATCGTGATGTCATTACTCTGCGCTCCTGGCTGCCTATGGGCAGTGATTACATCATCATGAACTACTCGGTCAAACATCCGGTATGTTGGAACCTTATCTTACTGGCTATGTTTTCTTTACCAAACTGCTAATGGTCAGTAAAAACATTCCATCATCACTTACATTAGCTTGCAGGGCAGCAATCTAAAGTTGCTTTCTGACAGGAATATGGAAATGCTTTCTACAGGATTTTGGAACCTGACATTTTGGCCGTTTAGACCTTTTTAGTGCAGTCTGTAATGCTGAACACAGTTTACTTATTTACAGTCCAAACCAAACTTTACATTCAACTAGATTAAAGATTTTTAAATGAATCCTTTCTTATAACACTCACAAGCCCTGTGATTTCATTAATCTTTTTGATTCTATAATCGTTGTCTGATTTATCAACTCCACTTCTCACATAGCTGTAGTTCTACAGACTGTAGTACAGACCCCTTTTTAAAATATAGAATATCATGGAAAGGTTCATTTCCATAATTCCGTTCAAAATTATTTAGGGCCCACAATTTCAAGTATTTAATTGTTTATTTTTACTATTACATTATTTGGCCTTCCAGCTTGGGTTGGATGTCCATGCCATCATAGTGCTTGACTGGCCGGATCTAAACCCCATTGAGAATCTATGAAGTATTCTTTGTTGTTGGGTCTGGTGTCCCTCATTTTTCTTTTGAGAATACCTCATAGATTCTCAAAAGGGTTTAGGTCAGGCGAGTTGGCTGGTCAGTCAAGGTCCTGCTGGAAGATGAAATCTGCATCCTCAGCAGAATGACTCATGAAGTCCTCTAAAACATTCTGGTACACTGTTGCAGTGACCTTGGATTTAAGAAACCAGAGTTTCCCAACACCTGCACTGGACATTGCACCCAAAATCATGACTGACTGTGGAGATTTCACACTGGAACTCAAGCAGTTTGGATTCTGTTCCTCACCTCTACTGTTTAGTAGATGATTAGTGTGTCACACTCCGTTTAAAACATTCATGCCATGCAAAATTTGGGCTGATCTCTGCACTGTATCCTAATTTCTTTGATTTCTTGTTTTCATTGAATTTATGAGCTGAAATCCCAAATTATGTAAAAATAAACAAATAAATACTTGTAATTGTTTAAGTTGTGGGCCCTGAATCTATCAGTCTATGAAAATTGAAATTTTTGAATGGAATTATGGAAATTCATTCATTCATTATCTCCCGCTTTATCCTCTATTAGGGTCGCGGTGGGGTTCCCCATGCCCATCCAGGGGAGAACGTTTCGGGCGCTGGGCAGATACACCCAGGATAGGGCGCCAATCCATTGCTGGGCACACACTCACTCACACAGACACACTCTATATGGGGCAATTTTTGAGAATTCAATTGACTTGATCCATGTTTTTGGACTGTGGGAGGAAACCGGAGAACCCGGAGGAAACCCACGCAGACACGGGGAGAACATGGAAACTCCACCCAGATGGGAACCGGGAATCCCTAGCGCTGAGAGGCGAACGTGCTAACCACTAAGCCACCGTGCGGCCCCTTAGACCGCTCGGCCATTCTGACATTATGGAAATAAATATATTCAATTTTTTTGGGGAAAAAAAAAGTTTCTTTAGAAACTGCGTCAGTCTGCTTTACTCTGTCCTCTAATAGTCAGGATTACCACAGAACAGTTGTTATTTGTCTGGTGGATGATTTTAAGCACTGCAGTGACACTGACATGCTGCTCGTGTGTTAGTGTATTGTGCTGGTACAAGTGTGAATCTTGTACCAAACACAGCAGTATTACTGGAGTTGTCACCCGTGTCACCGGTAGACTGTATAGTCGACCAATTTTTGTCCAGCCACCAGCATTCTGTTAACAGAATACAAAAGGACATTGCTAAAAAGAAATATGACATTAAATCATTTTGCAGAAAATAATTCATGATCCTTCTCTAATACTTGGTTTCACAACCTCTGGCAGCATTAAGGAACTTATCAAGTATTTTTGTGAGTGCCTGGCTTCTGTCTTCTGGTAGTTTCTTCCACTGTTCCATTCCATTTATGTCTCTCCAGCTCTTAAGTGTGTGCACGGCTCACTTTTACAGTGTGGTTCTACAAATCATTTTTTTGTTTTATTGTAAGCTTGATAGATTTAATGTAAAAAAAATTGCAATGTAACAAAGTGGGGAATACTTAAGTATCGAAAATGGCTTGAAAAATGGATATTGGATCTAATCATCTTTAAACCTCAGATTTACACTCATGCTATAGTCTGTAATTGTGGAACAACATACATTTACATTTGCATTTGATCATTTTAGCAGACGCTTTTATCCAAAGCGACTTACAAGGTGAGCACAGGGTTAATCACAACATCCCTGGAGCAATGAGGGTTAAGGGCCTTGCTCAAGGACCCTCATTGGTAACTTCAGTGGACTTGGGATTTGAACCGCCAACCTTCAGATTGATAGTCCAACACCCTAACCACTGAGCTACTGTGCCCTATGTTTAGAAAACATAGTGCATGTACTTGCTAAACAAAACAAATAAAATGGATAAAGAGGGTAGACCCAAGAGGGTGTATCTTATAAAAAAGGTCAGTGAGTATACATTTTATGGGTCGGGTAAAAAAAAAAAAAAAAAAAAAAAATTTAATCTTGTGAAAAATAAAGAGACAATTTCAGGTGTCGCTTTTTATAATAAAATGTACATTTTTGCGAGTAGCATTTGCCTTTTTATTGCTTTACTCAAATTAACCTCTTGCTATTTGCACAAGGATACTTCAGTCAATTTCTGAAATTTTAGAACTTGCTGTAAAGAACTGATTTTATTCAGTTACACTTGTTGGCCTCTCTGTTTGAATATGCTTTTCCAGTTCGGGACACAAGATCTACACATGGCACGAAGAATAGAGTCGTAACACAACAAATAAATTAAATAAAAATTAAACCACAGCTAAACAGGACAACCACCAAATATCCTTTAAAGAGGCACGATCAAACGGTATTAACGAGATGCCGTATAGGACACACAGACACCTCCTATTAGGGAGCGATGCGCCAACGTGTCAAAATTGTGGATCACCACTGACAATAAAACACATTTTAATAGAATGCCATGTCATTGACAATACCAGAAAAAAAATCTACCTGGATAGTAATATGAAAGAACATTTGGAACACAATAATAAAAATCAGATATAGCCCAACAATCATTAAGTCGCTTAAATTTATGTATAAAACACTTCTAAAATGGCATGCAAGGCGGCACGGTGGCTTAGTGGTTAGCATGTTCGCCTCTCAGCGCTAGGGATTCCCGGTTCGAATCCCCATCTGGGTGGAGTTTCCATGTTCTCCCCATGTCTGCGTGGGTTTCCTCCAGGTTCTCCGGTTTCCTCCCACAGTCCAAAAATATGGATCAAGTCAATTTAATTCTCCAAATTGCCCCATATAGAGTGTGTCTGTGTGAGTGAGTGTGTGCCCAGCGATGGATTGGCGCCCTGTCCTGGGTCTATCTGCCCAGCGCCCGAAACGTTCTCCCCTGGATGGGCATGGGCAACCCCACCGCAACCCTAATAGAGGATAAAGCGGGAGATAATGAATGAATGGCAATACACACAACTAAACTAAACACAAGATCTACAGGATAGTGACTTCAGCACATTTGTCTAAAATAGCCTAGGATGACGTGCAAAACATCAAACCTGAATGTGTTCAACAATTTAACACACTCAGGCTAGATATGATATAAAGGTGATGATCCGACAGCGAATACAGGGAAAGCCCAGGATTAAATACAAACTGAGGAACTCACATGACGGGCAAACACAGCAGATACTAAAATTAACAAGGACTAATTAACTAATGGGGCGGCTTAGTGGTTTGCATCTTCGCCTCTCAGCGCTAGGGATTCCAGGTTTGAATCCCATGTTCTCCCTGTGTCCACATGGGTTTCCTCTGGGTTCTCTGGTTTCCTCCCACAGTCCAATAACATGGATCGAGGTCATTGGAATTCTCCAAATTGCCCCATATAGAGTGTATGTGTGTGTCTGTGTGAGTTTGTGCTCAGCGATAGATTGGCGCCCTATCCTGCCCAGCGCCCAAAACGTTCTCCCCTGGATGGGCATGAGGAACCCCCGGCGACCCTAGAAGAGGATAAAGCCGAAAATAATGGATGGATAATTAACTAATGAACTCAAACAAGCATTGCCACTGACAAGACTGCGGGAGACTGAAAATACAGTAAACTCCTGACAACGTTAGCAGTACCATCCCTACCCTAGTTTTTTGAGTTTTAGAATCATTCTAAGAATGAAATGTAGTTGCAAGAAATTTTTCTGATGCCTTAAGGTGTTGCCTCCACAGTTGTAAATAAGTGAACTAGTGCTATTAGATGTTTTGACCTCTACATACCTCTATAGTTGTATTATATTCCATCATGACCTTACTTGACCTTCCAAATGGCTCCTCAATCTCTCCAACCAACTCCGTTAGTAACCTTGATTTGATAATTGACTCAAATGTTAAACTCTGTGATCAGGTCACTAAAACTGCCCGTTCCTGCAGATTCCTTCTTTACAACATCATGAAGATCAGACCTTTCTTGACTGAACATGTTACTCAGCTGTTGGTTTAAGTTCTCATCCTATCCCGGTCTCCCAGCTTGCACAATCAGGCCTCTACAAAACTCTGCACACAACTTGTACTCAACCAGCCCAAGAACTAATGTTACTCCACTACTCAGTTTTCTCCTTTGGCTCCCTTTAGCTGCTCGCATTCAGTACAAGGCACTGTACTGTACATCTGTGGAGCTGCCCCCTCTTACCTTCAATCTGTATTTCCAAAATAAACTCCAACTCATTCACTTTGCTGTAGTCATGAATGTTACCTGGTGATTCCACCTCATTGTGGTGCAAATTCTCTGTATCGTTCACCACTGCAAAATGGTGGAACGATCTTCCCAACTCTGTCTGTAAGGCGGAGTCACTAACCATCTTCAAAAACCATCTCTTCCACAAACACCTGATATTTAAAAATTGGGGGAAGGGGAGTGCGGGATAGAATAATGAGCAGGGTTGATTATACTACAGTGCAGGCGGTTTGCTGATTTGTGATGTTCTCTAATTTGTAAGTCGCTTTGGATAAAAGCATCTGCTAAATGACTAAATGTGGGTGGTTTTTCTTTTCAAAATGCAGTTTGCAAGATTTAACAATTGCACAAAATAACAATGACTGTCACCTAGCCTTTGAAAAGGGTGTTTCAGAATATATAAAATATCACTCTTTGTCCAGATTAACACTATGATTTTTAAGAATGTTTTTGAAATACATTATTTAAGCTATTTATTTGAACTAGCCGTGTGTTCATAAAGTTGTTTTGTGTGTTTATTAGAAATATCCTCCGAAGAAGGACATGGTACGAGCAGTCTCCATCCAGACAGGCTACCTCATTCAGAGCAATGGTCCCTCCAGCTGTACCCTAACGTATCTGGCACAGGTGGACCCTCGAGGTAAAGCGCGCGCACACACACACACACACACACACACACACACATACACACACAAACACACACAAAGAACTCTTTGATCATGACCAAGCCACTAAAAATAAAAACAGTTTGAGAATATTTAAATGTTTTTTTTAATGATATTGTTTTTGATTAGACCCTCAGGTGCTCTACGGTAGATTTGTATTTTTTTCTTCTTTAGCAGAATATAAATCTAGATTTTGAACTTGTACTTTATCCTGGTTTTGTTATTTGTAGTTTTCCCTTAACACAGTAGTAACAGCACTTTATTAAACCTTTACATTGGTTGAAACCTTAATTTAAACATCAACATTCTGATTGTTTGTTGTACATCTTTATGTTTGACAATTAACAAAAAATACAATTAGGATAGACTAGACTAAAACACAATTAGTAAATCTGCTTTATTTAACAGTATAACAGGGTCTGCTCTGCCTGGAAATCAAACTCATAATCTTATTTATGCACAACCACATTTTCTTCTGAACTAATTTCCATGGTTTGTTTTTATTTTTATTAATCCGTTGCAGGTTCATTACCAAAGTGGGTAGTGAATAAATCCTCTCAGTTACTGGCACCTAAAGTAAGTAGCCGTGTATGTATTTGTGTTTGGGTGTGTGTGTGTGTGTTTGGAGGTTTGTGGGTGTCTGTGTTTGGGGGGGGGGGTTCAGGGAGGTGGGTGCTTGGGTGTGTGTGTGCGAGCATGTTAACTTGTGCGTGTATTAAAGTGTGTGTGTTAATTTGTGCATGTTAATTTGTGTCTGTGTGTGTGTGTTAATTTCTGTGTGTGTGTTAATTTCTCTGTGTGTGTGTGTTGGTGATTGGTTGTCATTCTGCTTGATCATAGTTGCCTTTTCAGTAGAGATGTTATTTGACTGTGCAGTATAAAGCTTTGTGTTTATGTAGATTCATTATTATTATCTTCATCCTGTGTTACAGTGAATTAGAGAGCTTGGTGGGAAGTCAGTTTAAAATCCATTATAATAATTTGTTCTGTAATGAACTGCATCTACTGTGTATTACTCACTCAGAGTGTAAATACAGTATTAGATTCAGTATCAGATGTAAAATATGTGCTGTGCTGTCACTAAGACAACACATCGACCTTGAAGTTTCTGTTCACTGGAACAAATATAAGCTCTTTGAACGGGATTAGGTGCAATGATGCTTTTAGGGCACAATCGCCAATTTACACAGTACACAGCTTTTCCTGACTGTTACACTTCAGTGTTTGCATTTTTACATACAGTCCACAATTCTTACCACAATTATTGGTAGACCTCAGGAAGATCAGTAAAATGTAGGAAATTTCAGCTGAGGTAAATTTATTCTGTAATTGAAGTTTTTTCTTTTGTGGTTAGAACCACAGTGAGGTTATTAACCCTTAAAACAGAATAACCTAAACTTAGCTAAACACATCATGAATTGTTATCTATAGTGTTAATCATTTATTCATTACAAATTCCGGTCTGTCGTGGTTTATAGTTAAAAAAAAAAAAAAAAACTATTACAGCTAAAGTTACTGCTATTATTAACATGCTGCAAAAAAACATGTATAATAATGATTTTCAACAAAAAGCAAAAATACCAAAATCAAAACATTCAGTTTTCTTTGCTCTTGTGTCCTTTTAGAAAAATAAACTTCAACTTTAAATATCCTTAAATATTTCTGCTCTTCATAACAATGTTCCTGTCAAAATCATCCATCATGCACATAGAGGGGAGAGGCATACACCCAGGACAGGGCACCAATCTATCACTGAGCACACTCACTCACAAACACACTCTATTTGGGGTAATTTAGAGCATTTAATTTACCTTGATCCTTGTTTTTGGACTGTGGGAGGAAACCAGAGAACCTGGAGGAAAGCCACGTGGACACGGGGAGAACATGGAAACTTCCTCCAATTTGGGATTCGAACCGGGAATCCCTAGCGCTGAGAGGCGAACGTGCTAACCACTAAGTCACAGTGCCACCCTATAGTAAACCAGAGTATCCCAAAACAATTTCCTCCGCAGGGTTCATTAGTGTACAAAGTAAGCACTCCAATTGACATCTGTTGTATTCATATTTTAATCATTTAAATAAAATAGAAGTGTGTTGATTTTCATGGTTTGGTAAGGACTATACATTTAGCTGTTCACCCTAAATGCACATATCTTGAGCATTTTGACATTTAGGGTGAGTTTGGTGTTAGTCAGTCTCATACAGGAACGTCAGGCAAATGTCAGCTTACAGTTTAGGTGCACTGCAGGAAATCCACGTATACTGTATGTCAGAGCTGCAGTTAAGACAATCGAAACTGTCATGCAGCAGATTTGTATTTTTTCTTTTGAGCAATGGACTCACTAGCCACTCTTAATTTTAGAAAACTTTTTTGCCATTATTTTTAACACTTTTTTTCCCCCTTTTATTGTTTCTCCAGTGTTTTGTTACAAACTCTGAGATTAGTTTCTTCCTATTTTACATCAGGTGTGGGTCAAAATTATACTTACAGACTTTTTTTAGGGGGATAGCAGGTTCCAATATAATTTTCATATATAAACATTTCTCAATTTTATGCTTGCAGTCCATATTTGAAATGATGAAATAGTGAGTGTATGCCCAGCGATAAATTCTCTAAATCCTCTGCCAAGAATCTGAGTCACCACAGCAGTCTGAGTCGCCAGGAGCAGAAATATTTAAAATATACACACATACACATTTGCCCAAATCCACACAGAAAATTACTAAGCAAAAATGGACAGAAAAGAACAAACCCCTGGATAACCTGGAGAGATTATGTAATGAATGTTTTAATGTCCCTGCTCTGTATTTTTTAACATCACGTTATAGGAGAAGACTAAAAGCTGCTTCATTAAAATTTCAATGTAGTAAATTAAGGGGTGTCTGGTTTTGTGGCACATGTGGTTTGGAAATCATAACTTCTAATGAAGAACCTGTCATATTAAAATTAGTTTCTTTTTAGTTAGAGACATTTTAAGCATTTGATTGATTACCTAAAGTTTAGGTAATCAATCGGTAATCAATCAAACCTTACATAATTTGCCAGGAATGCTAATGGACATGTAGAGGACTGTCCGTGTAAAATGCAGCCTGTAACTGTGACCTTCCCCCCCCCCCTCTAACTATGTGAGAACATTACTGCTGATTAATAATTTATTCCTTTCTAAGATGCGTAATTGCAGAATTAGTTTTTTTCCTAACTTCATGCCGTAGATTAATATTAGACTCATCCGGTGAATGATGGTGTACATCATAGGTGTCAAACTCAGGGCCTGCAGCCATGCCTGGCTCGCGAGATTTTTTTTTTCATTTATCTATTATTATTATTTATTTATTTTTATTTATTTATTTATTTTTTTAATGACCCTGCTATATGTTCTTTTGGACCATGCTCATATTTCAAATGTGTATGATATTGACAAACATTTTTATGAAGAGCAGAAATATTTAAAGATATAAAGTTTTTTTACTACAACGGCCCAAGAGCAAAGAAACCTGAATGTTTTGATTTGTTATTATTTCTTATATATATTATATAGAAGCATCATTTTATTTCTTTTTTTTTTTTTTTGCTTTTTTGCAGCATGTGTATAGTTGTCATTTTTATAATTTTGACGAGTTTTTTTTTATAGCGAGCAAAGTTTTTAATGTGATATAAAGTTTATTTATTGTGGAGTAATAGTCCTCTCTGTTTTTATTTTTATTTATGTTCAAAAAACATTTATTTTTAGTGTGTTCAAACATTGGTTATCCGGTTTGACCCGCCACCTAAAGTGTGCTTTGAGTTTTGACCCCCGGTGCAACTGAATCTGACTTCCCTGATGTAGATTATATTAAACGAGAATTATTAACTAGTATATGATCTGAGTTCCCTGCATTTTCTGCACTGTCATCGATTCCATTAATCCGTTGACTAACTGGAAATTGTAAATCTGTATTATTAGGCGATGAAGCGGATAGCTCGAGCATGTGTGAAGTATGCCGAGTGGAAGCAGCGCCACAGTCCAGGCTATAAGCCGTGGCTGTATCCTGAGCAGAGCCGCCTGGGCAACCTGGCCCTCTCTGAGCTGTCTCTGCAGCACGCTGACTCTCTGGAAAACATAGACGAAAGTGCACTGAGCGAGGGCAAGGAGGAACGGCCCGATCACAGCGACGAGGACTGAGGGCCTGCAAGTGGATTTGCACATTCTGGCCGCTTTCATGTGGATATTTTCAGCATCCGATTACAAACCATAGATTCATCTTTTTATTCTTCTAAATGCACCAGTGGTGCTTAAAAACAAATAAAAGATGTTAGAAGACTTAAAACTGTGTTCCTCATACCTTGATCTGTCCTCGTGTCGTCCATTCAGAGATACAGGTTTATTCATTCTTGTTGAGCTGAGATGTTTTAGATCATTCTCGTCCATCTGCAACTTAAAACTAATACTGAACCAGTAATGAAAACCTTAAAAGGTGCTACTGGATGGCATTTTTTTATGCCGCAAATTGGCATTAACTGGCCAAAAATGTCCACATGAACTCAGCCACACACACACACACTTTCTGCAGCAATCATGTGGATGAACGTATTAAAGGATTACTCCAGTTTTTAGCGTTGGCGCTCCACTGGGTTGTTACTGCACGTTTGGGCGGATGTCAGCCACGTTTGGTTGAGCTCTATACATTTGATCTAACATCAGCAATATGTTACAATGCTTCCATCATTACCAGACTCGAAAGCTTTAAGGTGAAAAACAGAATGATGATTACCAATCACAGTGCTCCATTGCGTTTGGGTACCTGATGCAGGTCGTCTTCTTTGTAACGTGGTCCTCTAAAAAGAGGAAGTCATAGATTAAGCCTCTTCCATCTTGCAGATTGGAGGAGCGTGGTACAGCTAAACTGAAGAGTATCCCTTTAATATTCACACAAGCTGCTCTGCAACATTCATAAGGGCCAAATGTGTTGCATATATACTTTAATAAATGACGGCTCTTTTCTGATTCTTATAAACACACACATCACTGACACTGCCCTGTTCTTGCCCTTGTTTACAGAGGAAGTGCTCTTTTATTCCACAGCCTTTTTCTACACTGCATGTAGGGCCCTACCAGACATATAGAGGGCGCTGTAAGTTTACTGGTGAAGCTGTGTAGTTGCACATTGCTGGAAATAACCATATGAATGTAGTGCCACTACAGCAGAAATAAAAAGACGCGCTTACAGGCCACGCTTACAGGCCTGGAACAAAAACTTGTGTGTTTATTTGAGTATAAGGCTCGTTTCTGACGTTCCCTCACGTTTAGTCATTCAGCAGACACCTTTATCCAAAGCAACTTACAAGCAAATCGAACACCAAAACCATCCAGCCATGTGTCTGTAAAGCATGCTTTGTGCGATTCACGAGCCCCTCTCCTGAACAGTTCCTACTAAGCTGGAATCATACCGTTGTACAGAACGTGTGGTCAGGTGCTTAATGTTAATTAGCTATGCTAATGGGACTCTAGGAAACGCCTGACGTCATGGAAGGTCAGTCCAAATAATGTATGTGCTCCTGCCTTTTACCTTTTACTTACAGAATTTATTGTATGTTTGTTACCATTATATAAAAGCAATAAGGCCCTCTTGTACCTCATTGCTTTATTGTAAGTTTTTGCAGGAGAGAGGAGAGAGAATCTGCATCATGTTGTGATGATGCATGATGGGCTTTAGCGATGACTTGGAGGCTCTGTTAATCACACAATAGACACAATAGGCGCCAATCCATCGCTGGGCACACACTCACTCACTCACACAGACACTCTCTATTTGGGGCAATTTTGAGAATTCAATTCACCTTGATCCATGTTTTTGGACTGTGGGAGGAAACCGGAGAACCCGGAGGAAACCCACGCAGACACGGGGAGAACATGGAAACTCCACCCAGATGGGGATTCAAACCGGGAATCCCTAGCGCTGAGAGGCGAACGTGCTAACCACTAAGCCACCACATATACATACAGTGGTGTGAAAAAGTGTTTTCCCCCTTCCTGATTTTTTTACATTTATTTTTTGCATGTTAAAAACCACTTAAATGTTTCGGAACTTCAAGCCAATTTAAATATTAGTCAAAGACAACACAGGTAAACACAAAATGCTTTTTTAAAATGAAGGTGTTTATTATTAAGGGAGAAAACAAATTCAAACCTACATGGCCCTGTGTGAAAAAGTGATTGTCTCCTTAACCTAAGGTCACTCGAAAGTCTTCATTTTGTTTTCTTCAGCCATTCAGAGGTGGACTGCCTGGGGTGTTTTGGATCATTGTCCTGCTGCAGAACCCAAGTTCGTTTCAGTTTGAGGTCACAAACAGATGGTCGGACGTTCTCCTTCAGGATATATTGGTAGACAGCAGAATTCATAGTTTTTAATTCACTATTTATAACAGCAAGTCTTCCAGGCCCTGATGCAGCAAAACAGCCCTAGACCATCACACTACCACCACCATATTTTCATTTAATTATTCATTCATTATCTCCTGCTTTATCCTCTATTAGGGTCGCGGTGGGGTTCCCCATGCCCATCCAGGGGAGAACGTCTCGGGCGCTGGGCAGATACACCCAGGACAGGGCGCCAATCCATCGCTGGGCACACACTCACTCACACAGACACACTCTATATGGCGCAATTTGGAGAACTCAATTGACTTGATCCATGTTTTTGGACTGTGGGAGGAAACCGGAGAACCCGGAGGAAACCCATGCGGGAGAACACGGGGAGAACATGGAAACTCCACCCAGATGGGGATTTGAACCGGGAATTCCTAGCGCTGAGAGGCGAACGTGCTAACCACTAAGCCACCGTGCCGCCCCGCTGTACTTATATATATATATATATATATATATATACATATATCAAAAACTGTGAGGGCATGTTTCATTGTTTGAGAACATAAGCATTCATTTGTTAATTTTGTAACACAGATCTTGGTTGATGCTGCACACGCTGCTGAAGTTTATGGAGGAAAGGCAGAAACACCGTCTGCAGAGGTTACCTCGGTGCAGACATACACTTTCACCCTCTCCAGTTTAGCTTCTAAAATGTTTTGGACTGATTAAGGGAAGCCACACAGGTACGAGGAGAACATACAAAATATATTGACAAGGAACAGGTCGCCCTAACAAGGAGCTTTGTGCTGCGAGGTATCAGTTCTACCCACAGAGCTGTCAGAGTATATCCACACATGCGCTCCATTCAGTGTGACGCCGTGTTTTAGGATTTGTATTTAGTCATGGCATTAAACTCCCAAATAATCAATGTACTAGTTGATATGAAAGAAAATATTTACTATTAGGGAACGTGTGTGTGTGTGTGTGTTCTTCATTTCTCAGGAATTCTACCACAATTTGTAGCAGCAGCATACATGCTGTGCAAGCATATCTACATTAAAGAAGACGGGGGGGCAGTTCAAGGACATGTTACCGAGGACAAAATGTATACATTTTTGCACATTCTGTAAATCATAGTATTATTTGAATTGTTAGTCTCATTGAGCGAAATAAAGCTGAACAGGTCTGTGTTTAAAACAGACTCGCAGCTCTGCATTGTGCTAGACGGTGGTGACTCACCGGTTCCTCCTCGTCCACCCACTGCTCATTACACACAACTCCACTGATGATGAATCACCAGCACATGCAAACAGGAGACAATCCAGAGGGGAATCTGTGTGAATATATAACCATGGGTTCAGGCTTCTATGAAGAAAGACCAAATCTATGAACGTATACAAGTGTATGATATGTATACAGAAAGTGACAGAGTGCTAAATAAAATAATGGAATTAATAATTACATTTACATTTAGTCATTTAGCAGACGCTTTTATCCAAAGCGACTTACAAATGAGAACATCACAAGTCAGTAGCCATGGAGAAAACCAACTATACTGTAAGTTCATCAAACCTGATTGTTATTAGGGGGTAAAACTGCATAATTCTTAACTATCCATCCATTATCTTACACTTTATCCTCTACTCGGTTCGCAGGGGGGTTCACCATGCCCATCCATGGGAGAACGTCTCGGGTGCTGGGCAGAAACACCTAGGACTCACACAGACACACAAACACTCTATATGGGGCAATTTAGCGAATTCAATTAACCTTGATGTTGGGCGGCATGGTGGCTTAGTGGTTAGCACGTTCGCCTCAGCGCTAGGGATTCCCGGTTCGAATCCCCATCTGGGTGGAGTTTCCATGTTCTCCCCTTGTCCGCGTGGGTTTCCTCCGGGTTCTCCGGTTTCCTCCCACAGTCCAAAAACATGGATCAAGTCAATTGAATTCTCAAAATTGCCCCATATATAGTCTGTCTGTGTGAGTGAGTGTGTGCCCAGTGATGGATTGGCGCCCTGTCCTGGGTCTATCTGCCCAGCGCCCGAAACGTTCTCCCCTGGATGGGCATGGGGAACCCCACCGCGACCCTAATAGAGGATAAAGCAGGAGATAATGAATGAATGAATGAACGATGATGTTGGATTATGGCAGGAAACAGGAGAACCTGGAGGAAACCCACACAGACATGGGGAGAACATGGAAACTCCACCCAGATGGGGATTCGAACCAGGAATCCCTAGTGCTGAGAGGCAAACATGCTAACCACTAAGCCACCGTGCCCCTATTCTTTTATAAACCCAGTAAATTACATTTGGTCATTTAGCAGATGCTTTTATCCAAAGCGATTTACAAAGTGAGCACAGGGTTGACCACGGCATTCCTGGAGCAATGAGGATTAAGGGTCTTGCTCAATGACCCACATTGGTAACTTCAGTGGACCTGGGATTTAAACCTAAAACCTCGATAGCCCAACACCCTGAATACCGAGGTACCACTCCCTTTAAATTATAGGACTGAATATAACAATAGAATACAAAAGCAAGCAGGTATTGGGACAGTGTATAAAATCAAGCACAGCCAGGCATTTGGGACAATTGCATGTTTCCACTGTTTGCCGGAACAGTTTGGGGAAGGTCCTTTACCTCCCATTATGACCTTTACCTCTCTCTGCGCAAAGCGAGGTCCATCTAGACAGGTTGGGCTAGGTTTGGTGTAAGAGAACCTGACTGAACTGCAACACTGCTGAACAACTTTGGGATAAACCTAGAACACAGACTGACCCTTGATCAGTGTCTGACCTCATAAATACCTTTTTAGTTGAATGGGAGAGTCCCACTGGCATTTCCCTGTGAAGAAGCAGAAGCTGTTATAATGGAAAAAAGGAACCATCAAAGCACCTGTAGTTGTTTAGACTGCCCTAGTACTTTTGTCTATCCATCCATCCATTATCTTCCGCTTTATCCTCTATTAGGGTCGCGGGGGGTGCCCAATGCCCATTCAGGGGAGAACGTCTCCGGGGCTGGGCGCCAATCTATCACTTGGCACACACTCACACACACTCTATATGGGGCAATTTGGAGAGTTTTTGGACTGTGGGATGAAACCGGTGAACCTGGAGGAAACCCACGGGGAGAATATGGAAACCACCCATATTGGGATTCAAACCTGGGCTTAGAGGCGAACGTGCTAACCACTAAGCCACCGTTTTAAACTTAAATAAAAAATAATAATTCTCCAGTATTAATTGTTTCTGGCGGCACGGTGGCTTAGTAGTTAGCACGTTTGCCTCTCAGCGCTAGGGATTCCCGGTTCGAATCCCCATCTGGGTGGAGTTTCCATGTTCTCCCCGTGTCCGCGTGGGTTTCCTCCGGGTTCTCCGGTTTCCTCCCACAGTCCAAAAACATGGATCAAGTCAATTGAATTCTCAAAAATTGCCCCATATAGAGTGTGTCTGTGTGAGTGAGTGTGTTCCCAGCGATGGATTGGCGCCCTGTCCTGGGTCTATCTGCCCAGCGCCTGAGACGTTCTCCCCTGGATGGGCATGGGGAACCCCACCGCGACCCTAATAGAGGATAAAGCGGGAGATAATGAATGAATAATTGTTTCTGGGTTTCAACTTTTATTTATTTTACATTCGTAATGTAATAAATCAGATGTTTTATTCTACTCCTCAACCTGCTTTACATCTGTTCATGTATTGTTGCAGCTCAGATAAATCACTTAAGCACCTTCAGCTAACTCACTTCTGTCTTTATTCTGTACACTGATCAATCTACTGACATTCTTTTTGCACTGTACCAGTAAATTCTTGTTGGTACTGCCATGGAACTCAGTTAAATGTTATTGTATAAATTAAAAAACATAATAATAATAATAATAATAATAATAATAATAATACATTTAACATATATGTACTGCCCCACTTCAAGTAACTACAATGTCCGCATTATATTTTCATGATTGCAATAACTTATCTTAACCGCAAGATGTCACTGTTTTTCCCAGAGAAGTTGGAAACCTCTCCGTTAATGAGATCGTTATGTTTTTATTTATGTTTTATTGCTCACGTTTACATGTAGAGTTCACAAATGTTTCTCAGACATTTTTTTTATTGTGTGAACTGTATTTATGAATTATGAAATAGTAACATTGTGTAACAACTCACTCAGGTGCTAATTCAGATCTAAGAACTTCATTCATTCATTCATTATCTCCCGCTTTATCCTCTATTAGGGTGGCGGTGGGGTTCCCCATGCCCATCCAGGGGAGAACGTCTCGGGCGCTGGGCAGATAGGGCGCCAATCCATCTAAGAACTTTTGGCAGCAAAATCTGCTGTAAGTTATAGTTATTATTTATAGAGCGCTTTTTACAACAGTACATTGTCACAAAGCAGCTTTACAGTTTTATAAGCCTTTAAACCAGGGGTGCCCACACTTTTCTGGCCCGAGATCTACTTTTCCATTGGACAGGTCATCGAGATCTACCGGGGTCAAGCTCTATTTTTTAGGCTTTTATATTGAAACCTGTTTACACACATCATGTTAGTATTGTCAAATCTGTTAGAATTGCTCCTTTATTAAACACATTCCAGCAAATAGCACGGAGAAAACCTGATTTTAGTTACACCCAATCACACAGCATACAGCACAAATGTACAACAATCACTGTAACCCACATTTCCCCAAACAGAACATCCATCCATCCATCCATTATGTTAGGGATCGCTAAGATCCCGATAATGGTTTGGAACCCTACTCGGAAAATCAGACGAGAAAGATTGGGAAAACACATTTTATTCCCACAAAAAAACACGACAATAACGTAAAACTCGCAGAAGGTAACACAAAATAAATACGGGTCCTTGGTACTGAGAGTCCAACAGGTTAGAGCCCAACACGGAGGAATCCAGAGACCCGGTACCGACTGTCCCACGGTAGAGGGTGGATAACCAACCCAGATGCGACAGGGCCCACTTCAATCCTGTAACAAAAGAGCACAAGACCAGCAGGGCGCAGAGATGCAGGCGAGAGGCTAGACCTCCTCACCAGACTCAGTTTAACAGGGCAGAAGACACAGTAGCAAAACCCCAGGGAAGTAGCCACATCAACAGCCTACCAGGTTCTTAAATGAGGACTGGCAACTGGCAACAGGCTAACAGAGTGCTGCCTGATTGCTCATTAACCCCAGGTGTGCCTGAAAGGGCGTGCTAGAGTAGGTGTGGCCCCACCCACCTACACTTCCCCATAACACATTATCTTCTGATCCTCTGCTTTATCCTCTACTAGGGTCGTGGGGGGGGGGGGGGGGGGGGTTCCCCATGCCCATCCAGGGGAGAACACTTCGGGCACTGGGCAGATACACCCAGGACAGGGCGCCAATCCATCGCTGGGCACACACTCACACACACAAACACACTCTATATGGGGCAATTTGGAGAATTCATTTGACCTTGATCCATGTTTTTGGACTGTGGGAAGAAACCGGAGAACCCGGAGGAAACCCATGTGGACACATGTGGAACACTCCACGCAGATTGGGATTCGAACCGGGAATCACTAACGCTGAGAGGAACATGCTAAACCACTAAGCCACTGTGCTGCCCCCTAACAGAACATGAACATTAATAAAAGCAAATGCATTTTGAGTTTAACAAAAAAATATTCCTCCTCCCCCCCCCCACTCTAAATGAAAGTGGAACATTTTAGTTCTTTTTGAGCTTCACTCGTCCTTCACTCGTCTTGTCAGTCAAATAAAGTGTAAAAACACAAACAGGAACTATCTAATGTAGATGATTCTCGAGGCAGTGCTTCGGATTTAAGCTTGGAGACGTGGCCACGTGCCGGTTTTGGGAACAGCGAGAGAGACCGGGGGGCAGACTGATCGCTCGCTTGCAAAGAATGAATCACATTGTGTGTGAATGTGTGTGTGAATGTGTATAGCGCTTCAGATACTGTGCTGTAAAAAAAAAAAAGCGCTGATACGTGATAACCGCTTTTTTTTTCAAATCTCCATCGCGATCGACCTGACACCCCTCGACGTATTGAGCACCCCTGCTTTAAACCTAGTTCAAGTTCAACATTGTCACAAAGCATCTTTACAGAATGAAAAGCCTTTAAACCCCCAAAGAGCAAGCCGAAGTGACAGTGGCAAGAAAAAACTCCCTGTTATGTTGTTATTTAAGGAAGAAATCTTGGGAGGACCGAGACTCAGTGGGGGACTCATCCTCCTTGAGCGGCCAGGCAGCAACAACAATGTAGGACAGCCATGTCCAGATATTAAACAAATGGAAAAACTCTAGAAACTGGAAAACTATATGTGAGTCCATTAAGGGGGTCCAGTCCAATTAATATTCAGGTTCCATCCAGTATTCGTCGGCAGAGCCATGGTTGAAGATCTGATTACACCTCCAGGAAGCCGGACACCTCAAAAGAAACAGACAAGGAAGGCAGTTAGAGCTAATAATAAAAAGCATGCCATTTAATTAATAAGTAATTGATTGACACAGTGCAGCATGTGACTCCAGCATCACTGACTAGAGCAGCAGAACTAAAAGTCTCTACATAGTTTAGATGGCGCCCCGGAACAGCATCATTTCAGCACCACACCCCCCATTAATGATGAGGTGGATGAAGAGGTGAAACGCCAGCATACACTGATCACAGATGACCCCCCAACACTGTTCTAGAGGGAATTAATTAAACGCAAGATTAAATAAATGTGTTTTTAATTTATTTTTAAAGATTAATAGTGATTCAGAATCACGAACAGTAACTGGAAGGCTATTCCAAAGTTGAGGAGCCTTGTGGGAAAAAGCTCTTCCACCAGCAATAACTTTATTTATTCTAGGAACTAAGAGTAAACCAGCACCTTGAGATCGGAGCTCACGTGTTGGCTTGTACGATTGAATCAGCTCACTCAGATACTGTGGAGCCTGATTATGTAGAATTTTATATGTTACTAATAAAATTTTGTACTCAATATGAAACTTAACTGGTTGCCAGTGCAAGTTTGATAACACAGGACTGATATGATCAAACTTTCTGGTTTTAGTTAAAACTCTAGCTGCAGCATTCTGCACAAGTTGTAATTTATGTAATGATTTATTAGAACATCCTGTCAGAAGTGAATTACAATAATCTAACCTTGATGTAATAAAAGCATGGATTCGTTTTTCTGCATCTGGAGGGAGAGGATATTTCGTAGCTTCGAAATGTTACGAAGGTGAAAAAATGCAATTCTAGTAATATTGTTAATGTGCTCTGTAAAGAAGAGGTCTGAATCAATAATGACACCGAGATTATCAAGTTATCAAGGTTTAACATATTGTTGGAAGCTTTGTTAATTTTGTCCTTGGGTCCAACAATTAGAAACTCCGTTTTATCAGAATTTAACAGTAGGACGTTTTTTGACATCCATATTTTAATATCTTGGATGCAGTCCTCGAGCTTACTGACTGAACGAACATCATTAGGGTTAGCTGAAATGTATAACTGTGTATCATCTGCATAAGAGTGGAAAATGATTCCATGTTTACGAATAATTGATCCCAATGGAAGCATATATAGCACAAATAGGAGTGGACCCAGAACAGACCCTTGCGGAACACCATATTTAACTTTACCAAGATCAGAACAGGCGGCACGGTGGCTTAGTGGTTAGTACGTTCGCCTCTCACTACTAGGGATTCCCGGTTCGAATACCCATCTTGGTGGAGTTTCCATGTTCTCCCCGTGTCCGCGTGAGTTTCCTCCAGGTTCTCTGGTTTCCTCCCACAGTCCAAAAACATGGATCAAGTCAATTGAGTTCTCCAAATTGCCCCATGTAGAGTGTGTTTGTGTGCCCAGCGATAGATTGGC
Organism: Corydoras sp. C115; assembly: GCA_019802505.1. Classification (NCBI taxonomy): domain Eukaryota; kingdom Metazoa; phylum Chordata; class Actinopteri; order Siluriformes; family Callichthyidae; genus Corydoras; species Corydoras sp. C115. The sequence goes on from JAFMOC010000012.1 coordinate 6,514,801, forward strand.
ACCCTGTCCTGGGTGTATCTGCCCAGTGCCCGAAACGTTCCCCCCTGGATGGGCACGGGGAACCCCCCCGCGACCCTACTATAGGATAAAGCGGAACATAATGAATGAATGAAGATCAGAACATTTGTTGTAAACACAGGTGAATTGATATCGATATCTCAGGTAGGATTTAAACAACTGGAGTGCAGATCCTGTAATGCCCACAGTGTTTTCTAATCTATCAACTAAGATGTTATGGTCTACAGTGCAAATCCCCAAAAAGCAAGCCAAAGCAACAGTGGCAAGAAAAAAAAACCTCCCTGTTGTGTTGTTATTTTAAGAAAGAAACCTTTGGGAGGACCAACACTCAGTGGAGGACTCATCCTGCTTGAGCAGTCGGGCAGCAACAGTACAGCAGTGTACAGATGTGTGGTGATCAGGTGACCTGTACTTAACAATTAAAAAACTGCAGTGATCAACATATTTAAAAATAACGAAGCTGCTGCTCCATGAGCTGAGGCGCATCTCCTCACTCACTGACACAGAACCAAAACAAACACAGCAGCTACGAGAACCTACCACGGACAGGACACAGAACCAACTGAGACACAGAACTAACCGTAAAGCAGAATTAACCAAGACACAGAACACTGGGAGACAGCACCAACTGAGACACAGAACCAAATGAGACAAAGAACAATAAGGCACAGCACAAACACCAAATGAGACATAGAACCAATCATAAAGCTGAACTAAACGAGATACAAAGGTACAGAACCAATTAGGACACTAAACCAACAGAGACACAGAACCAACTGAGACACAGAACCAAAACAAACACAGCAGCTACGAGAACCTACCACGGACAGGACACAGAACCAACTGAGACACAGAACTAACCGTAAAGCAGAATTAACCAAGACACAGAACACTGGGAGACAGCACCAACTGAGACACAGAACCAAATGAGACAAAGAACAATAAGGCACAGCACAAACCGAGACATAGAACCAAATGAGACATAGAACCAATCATAAAGCTGAACTAAACGAGATACAAAGGTACAGAACCAATTAGGACACTAAACCAACAGAGACACAGAACCAACTGAGACACAGAACCAACCGAGATACAGAACCAATTAGGACACAACCAACCGAGACACAGAAACAGTTATAAAGCAGAACTAACCGAGACATAGAACCAATCAGGACACAAGACGCAGAACCAACTGAGACACAAAGCCAACTGAGACACAGAGCTGGCTTAGTGATTTCTGCAGAATGTTATGCAGCCTCTCCCCAGACACCACTGACATAAACCAAAAATAAAACAGCAGGTGAGAAAGCACCCACCACAGACACTCTGCTCTCATGTGCTACATGTTTAAAAGGGGCAACTGGACATGTTTCCTCTGAGAAAATGATATAATGATATAACTGATTTACCTGAAGTGTCAGTGTGAGACTTTAGTGCATTTTTTCATTTTTTCTATTTTCACTTTTATTTTGATCAAAATAAACATTGGAACATAATCTTTACATCTTATCAAAACATTGTAATTTTAAGCTAGAAAGCAAAAGTTATTTAGCACAAAATGACTATGTTACTAATCTTATGGGTGAATCATTCATTTGAATGTAAACCCCTTGTTTCCTACAAGGTGAAAGTTACAGAGCGTTTATATGTGCTCAAAGGGTTTCCCTTTTAACACCATCATTCTGTCAGAGGCAAAAGTGGGCTGTTTGTCATGAAATTAGGCTCCACGAAATGACACTGTATAGCTGTTTTGTAAATACTAGATCAATTCTAACATAGAAACAACCCAGATACAGAACCAACCAGACACTAACGTGTACATACTGTAGATCATAAATAAACAGGATGCTGAACTCACTAGGATGCAGACCTGAATTTAAAATGTAGAGGATATCTTCCTGTTCTTACAGCAGATAGTTATAGCAATAACCCACAAAACAAAGTTTATAGAGAGAGACCAAACAACAGACTTTCATTCATTCATTATCTCCCGCTTTATCCTCTATTAGGGTCGCGGTGGGGTTCCCCATGCCCATCCAGGGGAGAACGTCTCGGGCGCTGGGCAGATACACCCAGGACAGGGCGCCAATCCATCGCTGGGTACACACTCACACACTCAAACACACTCTATATTGGGCAATTAAGAGAACTCAATTAACTTGATCCATGTTTTTGGACTGTGGGAGGAAACCGGAGAACCCGGAGGAAACCCACACGGACACGGGGAGAACATGGAAACTCCACCCAGATGGGGATTCGAACCGGGAATCCCTAGCGCTGAGAGGCGAACGTGCTAACCACTAAGCCACCGTGCCGCCCAAAAACAGACTTATATAACATAAAAAAAAAACCAGTCAGAACAAGGAAGTTATTATGAAGTTCATCAAAACGAGCTGGGTGATTACCAGAGAAGGATGAATACAATGAGGAAAGGAAGGTGAGCATAAGCAGTCTAAAGCAGAGAGAGGCCAAGCTTATGATTTATGCAATAATACTGCCAAACATTAAGTCAACCAAACACTCACACCTGAAAAACCTGTCTGCAAACAAACCTGCAGACGTGCCAACCATTGCGCCACCGTACCACCCCAAGAAGTGAGATCAGTGCGGTATTGTGTTACAGTGGATTAGAATCCATAAAATTAGATTAGATTAAATTAGATTAAATGAGATGAGATATAAATCCATTGTTGTGCAGCGAACATTTACAGAGCCAATGAAGAGCAGAAAAGTAACTAATGCAAGCAAATGCCATGATTACAGTATGTACAGTTAGCCAAGACTATTTTAAATGTAAACTTTATGGGTCATTATTTGGGAGGGGCATGGTGGCTTAGTGGTTAGCACGTTTGCTTCTCAGCTGTGGGGATTCCATGTTCTCCCCGTGTCCGTGTGGGTTTCCTCCGGGTTCTCCAGTTTCCCTCCACAGTCCAACAACATGTATTCAAGGTAATATTCATTCATTCATTATCTCCCGCTTTATCTTCTATTAGGGTCGCGGTGGGGTTCCCCATGCCCATCCAGGGGAGAACGTCTCGGGCGCTGGGCAGATAGACCCAGGACAGGGCGCCAATCCATCGCTGGGCACACACTCACTCACACACACAGACACACTCTATATGGGGCAATTTGGAGAATTCAATTGACTTGATCCATGTTTTTGGACTGTGGGAGGAAACCGGAGAACCCGAAGGAAACCAACGCAGACACGGGGAGAACATGGAAACTCCACCCAGATGGGGATTCGAACCGGGAATCCCTAGAGCTGAGAGGCGAACGTGCTAACCACTAAGCCACCGTGCCGCCACAAGGTAATATGGATAAGGATATAGAGTGTGATTGTGTGTGAGTCTGTGTGAGTTTGTGATAGATTGTGTCCTGTCCTGGGTGCATCGCCGAGCGCCTGAAATTTTAAATTTTTATTTATTTATTTATTTATTAATTTTTTTTTGGGGGGGGGGGGGCATTTTGCCACACTGCAAAGCATTTATATCAATTAAACAGACAATTATTACAAACATGTTCACTGTTGGCGGCACGGTGGCTTAGTGGTTAGCACGTTCGCCTCTCAGCGCTAGGGATTCCCGGTTCGAGTTTCCATGTTCTCCCCGTGTCTGCGTGGGTTTCCTCCGGGTTCTCCGGTTTCCTCCCACAGTCCAAAAACATGGATCAAGTCAATTGAATTCTCAAAATTGCCCCATATAGAGTGTGTCTGTGTGAGTGAGTGTGTGTCCAGCGATGGATTGGCGCCCTGTCCTGGGTCTATCTGCCCGGCGCCCGAGACGTTCCCCCACAGCGACCCTAATAGAGGATAAAGCGGGAGATAATGAATGAATGTTCACTGTTGTGGGACGGCATAGTAGTGTAATTTGCATGTTTGCCTATTAGCTCTGGGGATTCAGGTTCGAATCCCAGTCTGGGTTTTCATGTTCTCTTTGTGTCCACGTGAGTCCCTCCAGGTTTCCTCCCACAGTCGCAAAACATGAACTTAAGGTGAAATAACTGCCCCATAATTGCCCCATATAGTGTGTGTGTGTGTATTTGGCACCCTGTTCTGGGTGTATCTGCCCAGCGTCCGAAACATTCTCCCCTGGATGAGCATGGGGAACCCCCCCCCGTGACCCTAATAGAGGATTAAGTAGAAGATAATGAATGAATGAATGAATGAATGAATAATGTTGTAATGTGTGTGTGGTTGATAAAGTAAAGGGTAAATAGTAAACAGTTCCATTAATATGAACAACTTTTTCACTGTCGTTTGAAACTGCTTTTTCAAAATGTTAAAATACAGGATGCTGCTGCTGCACAGTCAACATTTCACATAAAGTGTAAGAGAAAACATCCATACTGCACGCAGTCCTGATTCTGAGGTTCAACGGTGCAGAATAGTGCAGGATAGTACGGTATAGTACAGTATAGTAAGTGTAGTGCAGTATAGTACAGTATAGTGCGGGATAGTGAAATATAGTGGAGTATAGTGCCAGGTAGTGCAGAACAGTGCAGGATAGTACAGTACAGTACATTATAGGGCAGTACAGTACAGTGCAGGATAGTACAGTAGAGTGCAGTACAGTACATTATAGTGCAGGATAGTGTAGTATAGTACAGGATGGTATGTATTGTGCAGTATAGTACAGTATACTGCATAGTAAAGTATAGTGGAGTATAGTGCATCACAGTACCATATAGGGCAGTATAGTGCACCTGCAGCTCGTGGTCCACACACAGTGATTTTGGGATGTGTGTGTGTGTGTGTGTGTGTGGTGGAGGGGGGGCTAGTCTGGAGGCTGAGCACTTGTTTTGCAGAACATCTGATTGAGATGCACGAAACAGAGCCGTTCTGTTTGGAAGTGTCCACGTGACCCGCTGCTGCTGCGGAAGTTTTTTTGGGATTATAGTGTTCCTCTGCGCGCACACACGCACAGTCATCAGATCAGAGGTTCTACACTGCTGAAGATCCACGAGCAAATAAAAAAGTAAGCGTCAATCCGTCTTAGAGTCAGAGAGCGAGAGAGAGAGAGTGACACATAGAGGAAGACAGAGAGAGAGAGAGAGAGAGAGAGAGAGACATAGAGGAAGACAGGGAGAGTGAGAGAGAGAGAGACACATAGAGGGAGAAGGAGAGAGAGAGAGACATAGAGGAAGACAGAGAGAGAGAGAGAGAGAGAGAGACATAGAGGAAGACAGGGAGAGAGAGAGAGAGAGAGAGAGAGAGAGACATAGAGGAAGACAGGGAGAGAGAGAGAGAGCCACATAGAGGGAGAAAGAGAGAGAGAGACATAGAGGAAGACAGGGAGAGAGAGAGACACATAGAGGGAGAAAGAGAGAGAGAGACATGGAGGAAGACAGGGAGAGAGAGACACATAGAGGAAGACAGGGAGAGAGTGAGAGAGAGCCACATAGAGGGAGAAAGAGAGAGAGACATAGAGGAAGACAGGGAGAGAGAGAGCCACATAGAGGGAGAAAGAGAGAGAGAGAGAGACACATAGAGGAAGACAGGGAGAGAGAGACACATAGAGGAAGACAGGGAGAGAGTGAGAGAGAGAGACACATAGAGGGAGAAAGAGAGAGAGACATAGAGGAAGACAGGGAGAGAGAGAGCCACATAGAGGGAGAAAGAGAGAGAGAGAGAGACACATAGAGGAAGACAGGGAGAGAGAGACACATAGAGGAAGACAGGGAGAGAGTGAGAGAGAGAGACACATAGAGGGAGAAAGAGAGAGAGAGACAGAGGAAGACAGGGAGAGAGAGAGACATAGAGGAAGACAGGGAGAGAGTGAGAGAGAGACACACATAGAGGGAGAAAGAAAGAGAGAGACATAGAGGAAGACGGAGAGAGAGAGACACATGGAGGGAGAAAGAGAGACACATAGAGGAAGACAGGGAGAGAGAGAGAGAGAGAACCACATAGAGGGAGAAAGAGAGAGAGAGACAGAGGAAGACAGGGAGAGAGAGAGACACATGGAGGGAGAAAGAGAGACACATAGAGGAAGACAGAGAGAGAGAGAGAGAGAGAGAGAGATAGAGGTAGAAAGAGAGAGAGAGAGAGAGATAGAGGAAGACAGGGAGAGAGAGCGGGAGAGAGAGAGAGACATAGAGGAAGACAGGGAAAGAGTGAGAGAGAGAGAGAGATAGAGGTAGAAAGAGAGAGAGAGATAGAGGAAGACAGGGAGAGAGAGAGAGACATAGAGGGAGAAAGAGAGAGCGAGAGCGAGAGAGAGAGAGAGAGAGAGAGAGAGAGAGAGAGAGAGAGCAGCGGGGGGAAGTCGCGTGGGAAAGTTGAGATCGGAGTCGATTAAAGTCCAGAAGAGAAAAACAGGAGGCTTTCAGCAGCGGGGTTTGTGTTTGTGCTGCAGGATTAAAGCGCCTCGGACTCTTGATTCGGACCAACAACAACAACAACAACAAGAACCCGAGGTACCGTAACTACAACACTTGTTCACATCAGTGTTGAGTTTAAACCATAAGGATCGTGTGCTTTGTTCTTAATCTGAAGCGTGCGGTAGTGATGTGGAAGATTAATTCTGAAACAACGCTGCGGCTCTCGGATTAACGCTGGCGTGGAGCTGCCGGGCGCTCTAGTTCAGCTCGCGGAACGTTACATCGTCACGAATTAAAAACATACGGACTATAAATACAGCCGCATCACCCTTCACTTCATTCAAATACAAAAATCAACATTCGCGTAATTACCGATCCCGAGGTTCGGTACTTACGATAAAAGACGATGTATTTTATATAGATGTGTATATTCTAAATGTATAAAAAAACGTTCCAAAAAGCACTATAATATTCATAAATGTGTTCATTTAAACAGAATTATTTATAGATTGATCTTCCGCGATGTCTAGTCCGGTTTTTAAAAGTAAACATTGAACCTGAGTAACAGGATACAGGTTTAGTGCTCATCAGGAATCGCTGCTGGTTATTCATTCATTCATTATCTCCTGCTTTATCCTCTATTAGGGTCGCGGTGGGGTTCCCCATGCCCATCCAGGGGAGAACATCTCAGGCGCTGGGCAGATAGACCCAGGACAGGGCGCCAATCCATCGCTGGGCACACACTCACTCACACAGACACACTCTATATGGGGCAATTTTGAGAATTCAATTAACTTGATCCATGTTTTTGGACTGTGGGAGGAAACCGGAGAACCCGGAGGAAACCCACGCAGACACGGGGAGAACATGGAAACTCCACCCAGATGGGGATTCGAACCGGGAATCCCTAGCGCTGAGAGGCGAACGTGCTAACCACTAAGCCACCGTGCCGCCGCTGCTGGTTATATTCATCTGTATTTGCATTAATGTTACATGCTTTAAAATAAATTTGTACCACGTTTTATACATTGATACGAATGTGAAGCGGTCAGACCTGAGCATTATTGTCAGTAACCTCATGGCTGGACAAGCGACTCAGCCAATCAGATTTAAGCACCAGAATAACTTTAATAACGTGACATTAACATTACATTTACAAATACTTGTTTTTGGAATATTTTTGCATCCCAGCATCCCCTTTCTACACTCATTGCTCATTTCATTAACACCACATACCGAATAAACATTCATTTATTCCTTCGCCCATCAAGGGAAGAAGGTTTCTGGCACTCAGCAGATACACACAGGACAGGGTGCCAATCTATCGCAAGTCACACTCACTTACACACACACACACACACACACACACACACACACACACACACACTCTCTATATGGGGCAATTTGGAGCATTCAATTTACTTTGAATCCATGTTTTTGGATTGCGGGAGGAAACCGGAGAACCTGGATGAAACCCATGCGGACACTAGGAGAACATGGAAACTCCACCTCGATTGGGATTCAAACCTGAAATCCCCAGTGCTGAGAGGTGAACATGCTAACCATTAAGCCACTGTGCCGGCCCCCAAAAAACATATTTTGTACGTTTCTAATTACAAACTGTAGTCCTAACTGCTTCTCAGCATAGTTGGATAGTTTTCATTACTTCGAGTTCTTCTGCTGAGAACCACTACAGAGCAGGGATGATTTGGGTTGTGGATGTTTCTCAGCACTGTGTGGCATTAACTTGGTGGTGTGTGTGTGTCTGTGTGTGTGTTATGCTGGTATAAATATATTTATACAGTATATATAGTATTTTTTACAATAATACATCATCTTAAAGCAGCTTTACAGTGTTATAAGGCCAAGCAAAGAGCATACCAATGTAACAGGGCAAAGGAAAACAATAAGTGAATCAGACACAGCAGTGCAGCTGAAGTATGAAAAACATCAGTGTTATGAAGTGAGTATTAGCACTGCAATGAGGTTGAATCACCAGGCGACATTTGTCACTGGAGTGCAGTAAATGAGTCAGGTGTATGCTACCTTAAAAATATAGAGTGAAGGTAAGGGGCAGCAGATACAGAGATTGTCCTGTAGGTCAGAGTCAGTGCCTTGTATTGAATGTGAGCAGCTACAGGGAGTCAATGGAGTAATGAGGGAGTCCTCATTACAAGAGGAGTAATGGAGTAACATGAGTTTGCTTGGGCTGATAAGTCAAGCTGCTGAGTTTTGAATCACTAATTACAAAGTGAAACCTACAGCAGTTGCATAAACAATGCTATGGTATATGGTGGTATATTTATACACATATTGACAAGAATTTCCTCCTCCTCTCAGGACTTTTCTGTAGCATGGATACATCAGATTTATCGCAGATCACCTAGGATAGTTTAGGGGCACCTTGGACATCATGCAGGGGTTTATGTTCTATTTCTGGACAAATTAGTCAGTGCTGGAGCCTAACTCAGATAGTCAGGCTAAAGGTGGGGAATTGTTCGTAAGAGGTTGTGGTCCAATGTAGAGAAGCACAGAGACAAACGTGTTTATCTACATTTATATTTAGTTATTTAGCAGATGCTTTTATCCAAAAAAAACTTAAGAATTTGAGAACAACACAAGTCAATAGTTATGGAGAAAACAGCTAGACTGTAGAATTATCAAACCTGATCATTATCTGATCTCTCCTTGTTGTTTGTGGAAGAGATGTGTTTTGAGTTGTTTCTTGAAAAGTGACACCTTATTCCCAACTTATGAGTTGGGAAGATTGTTCCATCATTTCGCAGTGGTGAACAATACGGAGTGAAAATTAGCCCCACGGTGAGGTGGAATCACCAGATGACATTCATCAATAGAGCAAAGTGAACGAGTTGGAGTGTATTTTGGAAATATAGATGAAGGTAAGAGGGAGCGGATCCAGAGATTGTCCTGTAGGTCAGATTCAGTGCCTTTTACTGAAGGTGAGCAGCTACAGGGAGCCAAAGGAGATAGAGGAGTAGTGGAGTGACATGAGTTTGCTTTGGCTGGTTGAACACAAGTCAGGCTGCAGAGTTTTAAATCAGTTGTAGAGACCTGATAGTGGAAGCTGGGAGACCGGCAAGCAGTCCATTACAATAATCAAGCCGGGATAGGATGAGGGCTTCAACTAACAGCTGAGTAGCATGTTTAGTCGAGAAAGGTCTGATCTTTGTATGTTGTAAAGAAGGAATCTGTAGGAACGGGCAGTTTTAGCGACCTGATAAGTCAATTATGAAACCAAGGTTACGGACCGTGTTGGTTGAAGTGATTGAGCCATCTACAGCTCATCCTCAACTTATCTGAAATCCATGTTTTTGAACTGTGGGTAGGAAACTGGAGCTCCTGTTATAAACCTATACATACACAATGAGAACGTGCAAACTCCACATGTAAAGAACCCAGGTCAACTCTTTTCAACATTGAAAATCAGGACCTTCTTGCTGTGAGGTGACAGTGCCGGCCAATGTTCCACTGTGATGTCCTTAGCAAACGAATCAGACCTAATTATTATTCAGATTGGGAAGCAGACTACCACCCAGACTCTCTCAGCATTCTTATATTTTTGTATAATTGTTCTTGTATGGGGCGGCACGGTGGCCTAGTGGTTAGCACGTTCGCCTCTCAGCACTAGGGATTCCCGGTTCGAATCCCCATCTGGGTGGAGTTTCCATGTTCTCCCCGTGTCTGCGTGGGTTTCCTCCGGGTTCTCCGGTTTCTTCCCACAGTCCAAAAACATGGATCAAGTCAATTGAGTTATCCAAATTGCCCCATGTGGAGTGAGTATGTGTGCGTGAGTGTGTGAGTGAGTGTGTGCCCAGTGATAGATTGGTGCCCTGTCCTGGGTGTATCTGCCCAGCGCCCGAAACTTTCTCCCCTTGATGGGCATGGGGAAGCCCCCCGCAACCCTAATATAGGATAAAGCGGAGGATAATGAATGAATGAATGTTCTTGTATGTGACCTAATGGTATTAGATATTTGATCCAAAGCCGTGCTTACACTGATGTGATGTGGGTACAGTGGGTACAAATGAACAAGTGATTGTTTAGATGTGAGGAACTGCAGTGAGTGCGGATACATTTAATGTCATATGCTTTCAGGTTTGGCTGCTTTAGTGCTGATTGTGCATGTGTGGGTGCGTGTTGTTAGAGGATAGTTCTGCTTCTTTACTTTGTTCCTCTGAGTTGTGTGTGATTTAATTTGATCTCGCCCACTGATTATGCCTAGTAGTTTCTATATATGAATTCAGGTTGAACTGAAATACAATCATTTGATTCCTAAAGATAAAAATATGTCAACAGGAAACTTCATGTTGGTTGTTGGGGACGTTGGAGAGATTTGTTGTGCATCTAAAAACATTTCAGAATTATTAATGTGCCATCTTACATGGCCAACTGCGACTTGTCAGGCACCAGCTGGCCATAATAAGCCGCGTATGTTTTTAGACTTCCTTTGGGCAATTTATTATAACAATGCACAAAATGACATCAAGAGTTCCTGCACAACAAAGTACGATCAACCAAACTTGGGCATTAATATACAGACATTATTTTCATAATCATGTGAGAATAGGATAGATCTGAATGTATGTAAGCAGTATTGTAGCAGTGCAAAGCAAAATCTAGGTACGATCACGGTAAAACCAATTCAGCACAAAACCAAGTTTTGTGTCTAAGCTAAGTAAATCCCTAAGTCTTGCATGAGTCGTGACTTTTGGTGGTAAAATGGCAGTTTAATTTTAGATATTAGTGCAGATAAAAAGTGCAGAACAAGCGATGGCCTGACTGGACTTCCATTGAACTGGTGAAACTTGTGGAACTGATAGTTTGCCTTGTCGAATGGTAGGTACAGTCTCACTTCCTCCCTTGGCTTTCTCAAGGGTAATGACTTCTGAAACTTGGTGTCCACAAATGAGTGTCCTAAACTATTTGTTCTCACAAGTTGTTCTCAATCAAACTTCTGAAACATAGCTGTGGCAAATAAGTTAATAGTTTCCCCTCATGTTTGTTTTCGTGTAGGTGTTGGGTAGGGTAATTTTGCAATGTGAATCAGACAGCGAGATTGCAGCTCATCAGGTAGGTTACCAGAGTGTTGATTGTTAGGTGTGTATGTGTGTGGGGAAGAGAGATATGGGTTATAAACCACAAGACTTAGCTTAACAAGTCAAAGCTACTGCACTGAAAATATCCTGTTCCTATATTGCACTTCTGCTCTGTAAACAGTCTATCATGCTGTCTATATGTTTTTATTCATTAGATTTTATTCAGTTTATTCATTAGAGTGGAGCCAATCTTGTGGAAATGTACTTTAAAAACACACACACAGTCTGTAAATTGGTGTCCTACACTGTTGTTGCTGCCTGGCCGCTAAAGGACGATGTGTCCCCCACTGAGCCTTGGTCCTCCCAAGGTTTCTTCCTTAAAATAACAACATAACGGAGTATTTTCTTACCACTGTCGCTTCGGCCTGCTCTTTGGGGGTTTGCTTTGTGACAATGTTTTATTGTAAAAAGTGCTATATAAATAAATTACTTGAACTTAAATGAATAATGACTCCTACATGCCACATTCAGTATTGGTCCACTATTATTATTATTGCAAAGGATGAATAAAGAGGAATAACAGACAATACAGGGTAGTTTGGCAAATAGTCATTTTTTATAGACAAGTTGGGGAGGGGAAAGAAACTGTTGGGCATTGAACTTATTGACAGCCTTATTGAATTTACTTTTTATTTTTCAGATAGGGTGGTGGGTGTGCGATACATTGAGAGCATCATGAGAAAAATGTGTTGTGCTTCATCTGCACATATTTTTATTCATTCTCATTCTTTAATTCATGTCGAAACAGTGATTTTTATCTCATGCAGAACATATAGAGATTGACCTAATTTCTGGTAAATAAAGCATGGGTCTAATCACCGAAGATTTTAACCAAAGCCACCCAAACAGGCCCTTAAAACTTACGGTGCAGTTATCAAATTGGTTTGAGAAATTATTAGTTCTCTCACCAATTAGCTACAAGGTGGATGACCAAAAACCACTATAGATGTAGCAACAGGAACCTCTGTATTTGACCTCATTCATAGCAGATTTAATTTGCATTATAGTACATTTACATTTGGTCATTTAGCAGACGATTTTTATCCAAAGCGACTTGCAAGTGGCCAAACTTATTCGGGGTCAGAAAACAGGGTCAGCAACACAGCACCCTTAGAGCAATGAGGGTTAAGGGTCTTGCTCAAGGACTCACAGTTATAACTTTAGTGGGCCTGGGATTTGAACACCCATTCTTCAGACTGATAGCCCAACACCTAAACCACTGAGCTACCACTCTCAATTTATCTACAATTGGCACCCTTACAAAACTTTGATCAAAGGCCACCATCATTATGTAATTTCTTTAAGAATGATGAACAATTAGAATGACTAATACTGCTAATGGTTGGGATCCCCACAAGACACAAGGTTCTATTTTAAATGGTGGATCATTATCATCACTGCAATGTTAATGTGTGTTGCCCTGGTATGATTGATTCAAACTTTTAAACATCCATTCATCCATCCATCCATTCATTATCTACCGCTTAGCTGAGTCCAGGTTGGGTGAGCAAACTAAGCAAAGAAGCCCAGATGTCCCTGTCCCCAGCTAACTCTTCCAGCTCCTCAGGAGGCCAATCCAAGAGACATAGTCTCTCCATCTTGTCCTTGGTCTCCCTCTGGCCCTTCTTTAAACATGCCCAGAACACCCCTCAATGAAGGTGTCCAGGAACATCCGGACCAAAGCCTAACCAACTCAGCTGGCTCCTCTCAAGATGTAGGAGCAACGGTTGTACTCCGAGCCCCTCCTAAATGACCGTACATCTTAATCTGTAAGCGAAAGCCCAGCGGTAGAATGACAGCTCCCGCTTCACCACATCGGACCAGAGCAGAGTCCACATCACTGCAGACGCTGCATTGATCTGTCTGTCAACCTCCGACTTCATCTTTCCCTCACTCGTGAACAAGATCCCAAGATACTTAAACTCCTCCATTTGTGGCAGCTTTTAAACACTTTGGACTTTATTAGACCCATCAACCTTATTGCTTCACTTTGTGGATGGTAAACCAGAAATGATAGCTTATTCGTTGCTACACAGGTTGTGGTAGTTGTCTGCCCGCAGGATGGGGTAGGCGTAGCTCAGTGGTGAGGGCGGGGTAGCTCAGTATTTGAGGTATTGGTCTATCAATCAGAGGGTTGTATGTTTAAATTCCACGTCCACTAAAGTTACCACTGTGGGTCCTTGAGCAAGACCCTTAACCCTTATTGCTTTAAGGGTGCTTTACCAACCTTGTGCTCTGACCCCAACTATTTTGGGATATTTGTAAGTCGCTTTGGATTAAAGTGCATTTTTTTGGTCAGTCAGTGTATGTGTGATACACAGCAGTGAGGGAGGAATAAAAAAACCTTATGGAGACCTTACAAGTCACATGACAGTGACCAACTGCTGTATGAAACCAGAAAAAAGGAAACAAGAAGAAGCTAAAAATAAGCAAAGTTTAATAGTCTTTGATAACACTTGCACTTGATAACACTTCTACATTCTATTACACGTGTGCTGCTTGAACAGGGTTAGAGCGTTCCAGTAAGCTGGATACTGAAAAAATAAAGGAAGTGAAAATCCAAAAGCCCAAAATTGCAGGGTTGTACAGAAAAGGAAATGATGGCGATCTGTGATAAGATCTTGCTGAACGTTTAAGGTTGTGCCGCTTCCTGCTAGAACCAGAAAGAGGATTCGATGTTAATGTACTACACGGTACAGCTCTGCTTTCATATTAAACCCACTTTTATTTGAGCAGATACGATGTCGATTATTTAGCGGCATGATGAAAACCACACCTGCAGCTGCTGCCAAAAAAAAGAACTGTAAGCAGTTAATCAGCTGCTGATCAGTAACATGTAAAAATGACTATTTTAGCTTGATGAACATGAATCATAATGCCACTGTAAACGTTTTAACAACATTAGCTATAATGGAATAGTTTCAGCTTTTCTTCTTATACGTATATGTAATAATATATTTAGTTTTTATAAAGCCTGAGCTTTGTGTGGGCCAATTTGTTGTGGGGTTCCCCATGTCCATCCAGGGGAGAACATTTCGGGTGGTGGAAAAATACACGAAGGACAAAATAAAGTTCATGTTCAAGAAATTTATTTATATAGCGCTTTTTACAATAGTACATTGTCACGAAGCAGCTTTACAGTTTTATAAGCCTTTAAACCCCAAAAGAGCAAGCCGAAGCCGAAGTGACGGTGGCAAGAAGAAGAAGGAAGGCAGAAACCTTGGGAGGACCATGGCTCCTTCAGCGGCCGGCCAACATCAAGGCTATAGGACACTTATGTACTGATTGTGTGGTGATCAGATATCCGTATTTAACAACTGGAAAAACTATAACAATTAGAAAACAGTGTCCTACACTGTTGATGCTGCCGGGCCTCCCACAAGGTTTGGTCCTCCTAAGGTGTCTTCCAAAAAAAAACAGCATTTTCATTTTTTTCTTGCCACTGTCGGTCGCTTCAGCTTGCTCTTTGGGGGTTTAAAAGCTTACAACACTGTAAAGCTTCTTTGTGACAATGTACCATTGTGAAAAACGCTCTACAACTAGCTTAATTGAACTTGTATTGAAAACCATATGAGTCCATTTTCAACATCTATTAATGAGGTCAATCTATCACTTTGCACACTACGACAGTCAAACTACGACAGACCAACCAAAGAGCCTTCTTTAAACTGTGGAAGTTAAAGTAAAGGTGGAAGTATCCTTTTGCTCTAAAAACATAAGTAGAAGCTTGTTTTTTTTGGCACCTGTGACAAAGGGATTTGAATGAAACACTGGAATTCAATGATTAATAGGTCTAAACCAGTACTTCCATGTAGTGTAGTAAGTAGCTAAATTAGAATGCTAACTGTGTAAACTTTTGAATTAGAATGCATTGGTGGGTAAATGAATGTGAACTGCAGTATAGCTGATCAGCTGCTCCTGGAGGTACCGAGATCCAAGCTTAAGCTCAGAGGGGACCGAGCCTTTTCGATTGCGGCTCCTAATGACCTACCGCTATATATTAGAGAGGCCTCTTCACTGTCCACTTTTAAATCTACTCATTTATAATCTCTGGCTTTTAACACACTATGATTTTACATGGTTTTAATAACCTTTTTAGTGTTTTACTTGATGTATTGTTTTATTGCTTATATTGTATTCTTGTTTTTTTTTTTATAATTTTTAGTTTCAGCACTGAACAGCACTTTGTTGCAGCCGCTGTTTTTAAAGTGCTTTATAGTTGCAGTAAATATGCACACAGGGCTTAAATTCAGGATATTCTTTAATGTGTAGCTAAGACCTGGTTATGTTATATTACATCCATCCGTTATAATCCGCTTTATCCTCTATTAGGGTCGCGGGGGGCTTCCACATGCACATCCAGGGGAGAACGTTTCAGGTGCTGGACAGATACAATCAGGACAGGACGCCAATCTATCGCTTGGCAAACACTCACGCACATAGACACACACAAGCACACACTATGTAGGGCAATTTGGAGAATTCTGTTGACCACATGGACGTGCTAACCACTGAGCCACCATGCCGCGCTGTTACATTACATACATGTTTTAATTTAAGGTGACATGGCTGGGGTCAGAGTACAGTATCAAAAACAAATGCTTGAGTAATGAGGGTTAAGGGTCTTGCTCACAGACCCACATTAGTAACTTCAGTGGACCTGGGATTTGAACCCACAACCTTCAGATTGATGGCCCACACTCTAACCACTGAGCTATTGATTCCCCCACCTTTAGCCTAGCAAACACCCCTGCTCCAGTCTTTAATTACACTAATTGCTAACGGATTACCAGATAAGGAATAAAATATATGAATTTTGCACATTTTTGCTTCTGGGAATGTGACAAAAAAAGAAACTTGCCCCATCCAGAGGTCATCAAATGCATCACAGTGTTTTCCTTGTATGGTTTGCTCAAAGATGCGTCACTTCATATCCAACCAACATTTTTAACTTTAGATTAACATTAACTTTTTTAATTTTAGTGTAAATGTCCCTCATGTCCATATTGAATGCCACAGGTTTTCTTTTTTAAATCAGAATTTTAATTAAATTATAAATTAGGATAATTATAATAATCAAATTATATATGAGGCTACACCTACTGCCCATAGATGGCATATAAGAGTGGGGTGGATGCATGTAAGGAAAAAATTAATCAGAATACTTTATTAATCCCCAGAGGGAAATTGTAGTTTTTATAGATGCTCCATTCTTCGTGTTATATACAGAAGTAGAGTAATAATTAACAATAAGTGCAGTAAATAAAATTCAAGAAGTACATTTAATCATTTAGATTGTCATTTTGCAAATATATATATATATATATATATATATATATATATATATATATATATATATATATATATATGGGGGTGCAGGATAGGATAATGATCAAGTTCTACAGTGTTGTTGGCTTTTCTATAACTAATAACTACTGAATTGTGTTGTTCTCATTTGTAAGTTGCTTTGGAAAGAAGCGTCTGCTAAATGACTTAATGTAAATGTAAAAAACAATCAAACAACAAGTTAAAGAAGAATTATTTTTAAGGTTTTAAAATCTTTGGAGAATCACGTCACAGTAGACGAACAATTCTTCCTGGGCAGTCGGGTAGTATTACCAGTCATTAAACAATTATAATGTACAAATTTCCAAAATATTTAACAGAGAATTTTACAGATCAAATTTAATGTTTAAAAGTATATAAACATAATTAAACTAAATCATAAAGTCTCATAAATGATCCAGCTGATTTATGGGAAGTCTGGGAAGTCACTGTAGAATTGCTGTTCAAAATTGTAAACTGTGACTTAATTAAAGCAACCATATTAATTAATATTTTTCCATTTATTCATTCAGTTAATCCTTTTCAACGCCTATCCATGTTTCAGGCGCTGGAGGAGTTAGCTTGAGGAGTCACTGTACAGTTGCAAAATGTAAATCTTAACTGTAAGTTAATTAGACTTTAAGCTCCTTTTATTAATTGACCAGCTGAAGCCTGTCAGCACCGACAGTGTCAACACGATGACGTGATATTATATTACATTACATTACATGAGGTCATTTAGCAGACACTTATAGTATGTGAGCCAACTTGATGGTTAGACTCTAAACATAGGGTTAGTCATTTGTAAGGCGCTTTGGATAAAAGTGTCTGCTAAATGACTAAATGTCAAAGTAATCGTGATACAGCACTTGAGGTGCTTGCTCAAGTACCCACACAGATAACCTTTCGGTGTACTCAGGGTTTGAACACCTAACCTTCGGATTGTTGGCCCAATACCTTAACACCTGAGCTACTCTGCCCATTATAATACATTAATGTGACTGGTTCTGAAAGGCATGATTTCACTTCTCTCTCTCACACACACACACACACACACACACCACTTACTAAGCTTGTGCAAATTTTTTTGTGCAAAGTTCAAAGTTACTTAGTAGTAATACTGCACAGTAAGCACGGTGGCTTAGTGGTTAGCACGTTTGCCTCTCAGCACTAGGGATTCTCGGTTTGAATCCAAATCTGGTTGGAGTTTCCATGTTCTCCCCGTGTCCGTGTGGGTTTCCTCCGGGTTCTCCGGTTTCCTCCCACAGTCCAAAAAACATTGATCAAGGTCAGTTGAATTCTCCAAATTGCCCCCTATAGAATGTGTTTGTGTGTGTGAGTGTGTGCCCACCAATAGATTGACACCCTGTCTTGTGTGTATCAGCCCAGCGCCCGAGACGTTCTGGATGGATGGGCAGGGGGAACCCCCCCGCGACCTTAGTAGAGGATAAAGTGGGATATAATGGATGAAGTTTTTTAGTCAGTTTTACTTGGATACTTGTTCCAGGATTGAATTTGTCTGACTGAGGCAGAAAGTAACTATGTAAACAGATTAAATTATTATTTTTTTTAATTTAAGCTCCTGACTTTTTTTTTTACTTTTCTTGGGATGTGTACTTGTGCCTCTGATAAAATCAAAGGGAGTCTAAACAGAGTCCTCCAGTTTAAGATCTGGGATTAATGATGTGAAGTTTTATTTGTATTACTTATTTGTAGATGTCTCTTGGTCAAAAAAAAAAAAGTGTTTTGTACATGGTTCTGTTAAAATTCTCTATTGCAAAAGCTGCTGTTGGTCTATTTCCTGTCATGTTCCTGCAGTCATTCTGCTCCTCCACTTACTAACCGATATTACTATAGCCATCTGTATGTTGTAATGCCACTTCTTTAGTTTTTAGAAGCAGAGAGAGAGTCAAAGCAGAGGAGTCATGACCTCAGGTTGGATAATAAATGTAAATATTACGTGTATAGTAAGTCCTTAAAATAATCAGGTATTGGATATGTGTTTCATGTTGTTGTATAGTCTCAGCCTCTCACTTTCTAGCTGACCAGCTCTTCACACTGTGAGTGTGTGTGTGTGTGTGTGTGTGTGTGTGTGTGTGTGTGTGTGTGTGTGTGTGTGTGTGTTCGTATGTCTGCCTGGGTGCCTATGTTTGTGTGTGTGTGCATTTCCGTCACTGCGGTTATACACTTCATACTGAGTTTACTCAGACTGCTGGTTCATCCTGAACTGTAAGTTTTGCTCATTAAATGTATTTAATCTTTTAAATATGACTTTAATAAAAGTAATGGCAAGCAAAAAGTTATGTGCAGTATAAGTTTATTTTCACTTCCTAAAGTAGACTGCCGGCATGTACAATATGTGAGGCGGATGATATGGAAATGACTAGATTCTTAAAGAAAGCCAAAAAGTGCTAATCGCACAAGTATGTTTAGACTTTTATTGTCAGGTTTTCTTAAAACAAGAAGTTGTGATCTTGAATATTAATAAAGGTAGAACTATGATCAGTTATATGTAGCATATGTGTATTATCCGTTAATAATTACAACAAGAGCTGGTGACAGTTCTAAAGTCTTCATCTTTAAATTATTAGTTCTGCTGTAAGTCTGCTGTGCAAAGTGATTACACATTTTTACTGGAGGGAATACAGTCTTCTTAGACAGGGATAGGCAAACAGGGAATTTGATAACGAGTACATATATATACTGATATATATATATATATATATCAGTATCATATCTATCTATATATTTTATATATGCCCACACACACACACACATTTTGCACTTGCTGCTTATTGCTTTTGGCACTTGCATTGTACGTGTGTAAGAATTGCAGTATTTTCATTTCTGCCACTTTTAGCTATTTCAGCTTTCTGTTGGTTATGCTCTTTAAGCTATTCCAGCATTGCAGGCTACCACATTTTTTAATACTTTGTATACTCAACTACAAATATTTAAACTCCGCTTTTAAATATTTTGGTTGGTGTATAAATGATTTTTATCAAAATCATTGTTAGAATGTTCGTCCCAATACACTATTTCAGTTACAGCGATCAAATACCGAATAAACAATAACTAAATAACCAAAAATTAATGCAGGTCACTTAAACTACATCCCTACCATTTAAAAACAAAATCTCTTTTCAGGACGTAGATGAAAACAGTACAATGTTATGAGAAAGATTTGTGTCAAATTAAGATGGTAAATATATCTTTTATACATCTTTTTACAAAGGAAGATTATCTGAAAGAAGTCTGAAAACATAACTGCCCCAAACTCCATGGTACAGAATTACTTAAGGTTCACAGTGGTTACATTTATAATTAATAAAAGCCTTAAACAATAGTGAAAATGTTTTGTTTGTTTGTGTTTAAACTCTGTGTAACATTTTTGTGAGTGAATTATGAAATAGCTAAAGTTAGTTGACGTAACAGTAAATTATTTCAAAGTTATCATTACAGTCTATTAAATGCTGTAATTTAAAATGAGGTTTGTTAGTAGGATCAGTGTCCCCTGAAGGGACACATACTATGTGGTGCAACTACATCACTATGTTGTGAGCATGGCATGCTATCTGATGTGCACCAGTTATGTGGTTGCTACATAAGCTATAAAAAATAAAAATAAAAAAGGAAGCGCGTTATCATGAAAACAAATATGTTTCTTCTGATAAGATAACGTGTATGTGTAATAATCAAAGAGAGAAATTGTCTTCTTCTGCTGCTTCACATCTCGGCTCTTTCGACGAATCAATTCCTCTGAGATTCAATGATGCAAATATACAGATTTGGTACATGCTTCATGAACTGTAATGCAGCCTTCATGATAAACAAGACTGAAAAAAATCATATAGAGTTAATTCATTCATTCTGCTTAATTCTCTACTAGGGTCGTGGGGGGGGTACACCCACTACACACGCTAATTTATCGCTGGGCACACTCAAACCCCATATATATATATATATATATAAAAAATACAATGTATATATATGTATATATATATAAAAAAATACCCATATATATATATATATATATATATATATATATATATATATATATATATATATATACTAACCAACTCTATATGGGGCAATTTAGAGCATTAAATTTACCTTGAATCCTGGAATGTTGATTTCTAGTTAAATTCTCATTAATTACAAAGCTTTCTTATTATCATTAACTGAGTAGTCTGGTTCCTAAATACTTTTAGGGCCTTTTTGAATTCCAGCTGTAAAGTGCAGAGGTGTTCTGTCTCTAATGTGAACAAGGTTACCACTGGAGGAAGACTGTTCTCCTATAGGGTTTGGGAAGAGCCTTTCTCTCTCATTATGTGATTTAGACTTAAATATAATCTTTACAGCTAAATTAAAAACTCAGTAATGCTTTGACTTTTATGTCCGTACTATAACATGTCTTTCTTTATTATAGGATAGATTTCCACAGATGTGTGGACATTAAAACATTGGGTATTTATAGCTACCTGCTCTTTAAACACCACAAGGAACCTTCTATAGGACCAATAATAATATCCATCCATTATCTTCCACTTTTATCCTCTACTAGGTTCGCGCGGGGGGCCAGGGGGGTGGGGAGGGTTTTTCAGGCACTGGCAGATGCACTCCGGACAGGGCGCCAATCTATCGCTGGGCACACACACGCACACACACACACACACACACACACACACACACACACACACACACACACAAATACACTCAACAGGTTTTTGGACTGTGGGAGTAAACGGGAGAACCCGGAGGAGACTTGTGCATATATATATATATATATATATATATATATATATATATATATATATATATATATATATATATAATCTTATATATATATAACACTGCTTAACAGGGTGTTCTGTTAAAATGTTTTTTTACAGGGTGTTCAGGATCTCTGTTAAAATTTAATGGTATTTTAATGCAGCGATAAATATTACAGAACATTCAGTAAATAAATTGTAAGAAATAGAGGGAGAAGGTGGTGCAGCCATTAGTGCCGCTACCTTATTGAGAAAAGATCATTGGTTTGATTCCTGACAGGGATGAGCATGGGGCCTTTCTGAGTGGACACAGCATGTCCTCTCTCTACTGGCATGAGTTTTCTCCAGGGATATTCAGTTTAGTAAGCTAGAAATACTCAATTGGCCTAGTTATTGAGGACGTTCATATATGTGCACTTGTAGTGCCAGTCTCAAGTCTTGGATGAATTGGAGGGTTCAGGAAGAACAGCAGGTGTAGAACTGTGACCGAATGTGTGGGTCACAGATAAAAACAAATAAAAAATCTAATAATAATAAGAAACAGTCACTGATATTTAAAATGTACAGAAGGTTTTTTGTAGAGAATTCATGTCCTCAAACACTGGCATGTATACACACACACACACACACACACACACACACACACACACACACAAATTTAAACACTCTGCTGTCTGTCGGATATTTACATTACTCAGACAATATGGCTGTTATTAGAACACTGTTTTCTGGAATGTTAGATGGTAACATTACATGTTGCGTAATTGATCTTGTGTTCCCGCTACTCATCATTTTTGGTCTTCCCGTCCGTATTAGTCACACAAGTGATCACACTGACCCACATGTGGGAATTTATAACATCTGTATGAGGCTGTGTGTGTTTGTTTGTGTGTGTGCATGTCTGCAGGGGTTTGTGTATGGGGGGTGTGTATCTGCAGGGGTGTCCGTTTGCATGTGTGCATCTGCAGGTGTGTGCGCCTTCGGGCATGTGTGTCTGTGGGGTGTGCTTCTGTGTATATGTGTGTCTGCAGGGATGTGCGTTTGGGTATGTGTGTGTGTGTATCTGCAAAGGTGTGCGCCTGCATCTGCAGGGGTGTTCCGTGTGGGTGTTCAACTGCGAGGTGTGCGCCTGTGTGGGTGTGCGTCTGCAGGGGTGTGTGTCTGTGTGGGTAAGAGTGGGTCTACAGGGATTCTGTGTCTACGTTTGTGAGTTAGTCCGCGTGTGTATGCATCTGTGCGTTAGTCTGCGTATATATGCCTTTGTGTGTTCGTCTGTGTTTGTGTGTTAGTCTGCGTTTGTGCGTTAGTCTGCGTTTGTGCGTTAGTCTGCGTTTGTGCGTTAGTCTGCGTTAGTCTGCGTTAGTCTGCGTTTGTACGTTAGTCTGCGTTAGTCTGCGTTTGTGCGTTAGTCTGCGTGTGTCTGCGTTTGTGCGTTAGTCTGCGTGTGTCTGCGTTTGTGCGTTAGTCTGCGTGTGTCTGCATTTGTGCGTTAGTCTGCGTGTGTCTGCATTTGTGCGTTAGTCTGCGTGTGTCTGCATTTGTGCGTTAGTCTGCGTGTGTCTGCATTTATGCGTTAGTCTGCGTGCGTCTGCATTTGTGCGTTAGTCTGCGTGCGTCTGCATTTGTGCGTTAGTCTGCGTGCGTCTGCATTTGTGCGTTAGTCTGCGTGCGTCTGCATTTGTGCATTAGTCTGCGTGTGTCTGCGTTTGTGCATTAGTCTGCGTGTGTCTGTACGTTAGCCTGCGTATGTCTGCATTTGTGTTAGTCTGCGTTTGTGCGTTAGTCTGCGTTTGTGCGTTAGTCTGCGTGTGTCTGCGTTTGTGCGTTAGTCTGCGTGTGTCTGCGTTTGTGCGTTAGTCTGCGTGTGTCTGCATTTGTGCGTTAGTCTGCGTGTGTCTGCATTTGTGCGTTAGTCTGCGTGTGTCTGCATTTGTGCGTTAGTCTGCGTGTGTCTGCATTTATGCGTTAGTCTGCGTGCGTCTGCATTTGTGCGTTAGTCTGCGTGCGTCTGCATTTGTGCGTTAGTCTGCGTGCGTCTGCATTTGTGCGTTAGTCTGCGTGCGTCTGCATTTGTGCATTAGTCTGCGTGTGTCTGCGTTTGTGCATTAGTCTGCGTGTGTCTGTACGTTAGCCTGCGTATGTCTGCATTTGTGTTAGTCTGCGTTTGTGCGTTAGTCTGCGTTTGTGCGTTAGTCTGCGTGTGTCTGCGTTTGTATGTTAGTCTGCGTGTGTCTGCGTTTGTGCGTTAGTCTGCGTTTGTGCATTAGTCTGCGTGTGTCTGCGTTTGTGTGTTCGTCTGTGTTTGTGCGTTAGTCTGCGTTTGTGCGTTAGTCTGCGTGTGTCTGCATTTGTGCGTTAGTCTGCGTGCGTCTACGTTTGTGCGTTAGTCTGCGTGCGTCTACCTTTGTGTGTTAGTCTGCGTGTGTCTGCGTTTGTGCATTAGTCTGCGTGTGTCTGTACGTTAGCCTGCGTATGTCTGCATTTGTGCATTAGTCTGCATTTGTGCATTAGTCTGCGTTTGTGCGTTAGTCTGCGTTTGTGCGTTAGTCTGCGTGTGTCTGCGTTTGTGCATTAGTCTGCATGTGTCTGTGTTTGTGCGTTAGTCTGTGTATGTCTGCATTTGTGTGTTCGTCTGTGTTTGTGCGTAGTGTGCGTTTGTGCGTTAGTCTGCGTGTGTCTGCATTTGTGCGTTAGTCTGCGTGCGTCTACGTTTGTGCGTTAGTCTGCGTGTGTCTGCGTTTGTGCGTTAGTCTGCGTGTGTCTGCGTGTGTCTGCGTTAGTCTGTGTATGTCTGCATTTGTGTGTTCGTCTGTGTTTGTGAGTTAGTCTGCGTTTGTGCGTTAGTCTGCGCGTGTCTGCGTTTGTGCGTTAGTCTGCGTGTGTCTGCGTTTGTGCGTTAGTCTGTGTATGTCTGCATTTGTGTGTTTGTCTGTGTTTGTGCGTTCATCTGCGTTTGTGCGTTACTCTGCGTGTGTCTGCGTTTGTGCGTTAGTCTGCGTGCGTCTACGTTTGTGCGTTAGTCTGCGTGGGTCTACTTTTGTGCGTTAGTCTGCGTGTGTCTGCATTTGTGCGTTAGTCTGCATGTGTCTGTACGTTAGTCTGTGTATGTCTGTCTGTACGCTAGTCTGCGTTTGTGCGTTAGTCTGCGTGTGTTTAATAATCCAAACCATTAATAATCCTTTAAACAGTCTATAGTGCATTGTAGTGTACTGAGACTAGGGGTTAAAGTGCCACCGTTAAACTATGCTGTAAACTCTCAGTTCAGAGTTGTAATTGTATTGAATAAAACGCTTTGCTAGACTATTTTATGTTCAAACTAATGGTCTAATGTATAGCTTTTTATTTTGCTGTCTTTTTAGTTCCTAATATCCATCATATAAACCATCTGCAACAAAACCATAGTAAATTTGGTAAATTAGTTTAAACAGTCCTGCAACTTTGCAAGTTCTCATTTCTCAAATTTCAGACCCCTCCATGATTTCTAAGTGGTATCAGTTCTAATCTTATAAACAGATTTTGTGGTTCTACAATCTGTTTGTCTATACACTATGTTAGACCCCTCCACGTTGTCCTTTAATGATTAAAAGCATGAAGGTAATATGATTATTTGGGGGGTGGATTATTCTTAACACTGCAATGACACTGAAATGGTGGTAATGTTAATGTGTGTTGCGTTGTACAAGTAGAGTGTTACATTGTCCAGTTATTGTTTACTCTGTAAGATACGTCTAAATAATTGCTTTATCTTATGAATGTAAAATTAGATAAGCAGCATATTTGTTGCTGCACAGTTCAAGTAATTCTTTAAATCTACATTAGTGCTCGACTTACAGAATGCTATTAGCTGGACTTTTGGTTGGTGGATTAGTTTGTCTAGTGGTGATACTAAGGTGTTTAAAAACATTTGCAACACTGTTGTGTCTAATCAGTTCATATCAGTGCAACAGTCACCTCTGAAACCTTTCACAAAAGCACTATTCTATCCTCTACTCTATCCTGTATTAATCTACAGTAGTTTTGTCTGCTGCTTGAGTGTGTAAGGTTGACATGGGAGGCCACATTATGGAATAGCACTCAGCTCACTTGTATTCTTTAGGGTCATGTTTGGTGTGTGTGTGTGTGTGTGTGTGTGTGTACAAAGTTTAAAGCTTCATGGTGTAAGGATTTGAAAGCACTACTCGCATAGCTTAAAGCATTACTGAAAGTCCAGCTAATGAGCATCTACACTGACTCTAGAACAGTTCTGCTATTTTTACTTTCTAAAATAATGAATGGGAGATTGGTTTGCAGCCGAGTGTGAAGCGGCCGGGGTGAAAATCAGCACCTCCAATTCTGAGGCCATGGTTCTCAGTCGGAAAAGGGTAGGGAGTCCTCTCTGGGTCAGGGATCAGATCTTGCCTCAAGTGGAGGAGTTTAAGTATCTCAGGATCTTGTTCACGAGTGATGGTAAGATGAAACGTGAGCTTGACAGGCGAATCAGTGCGGGGTCAGCGGATGCGGACCCTATACTGGTCCGTTGTGGTAAAGAAGGAGCTGAGCCATAAGGCAAGGCTCTCGATTTACCAGTCAATCTACGTTCCGACCCTCACCTATGGTCATGAGCTTTGGGTAATGACCGAAAGAACAAGATCGCGAATACAAGCGTCCAAAATGGGTTTTCTCCGCAAGGTGGCTGGGCTCTCCCTTAGAGATAGGGTGAGAAGCTCAGTCATCCGGGAGAGACTTGGAATGGAGCCGCTACTCCTGCGCATCGAAAGGAGCCAGTTGAGGTGGTTCAGGCATCTGGTAAGGATGCCTCCTGGGCGCCTTCCTAGGGAGGTGTTCCAGGCAAGTCCAGATGGGAGGAGACCCCGGGGAAGACCCAGGACACGCTGGAGGGATTATATCTCTCAGTTGGTCTGGGAACGCCTCAGGGTTCCCCCAGTCGATCTGGTGGAGGTGGCTGGGGTGAGGAAGGTCTGGGTCTCCCTACTTCGGTTGCTGCCCCCGCGACCCGAACCCCGGATAAGCGGAAGATAATGGATGGATGGATGGATGGGAAAGGACAGACCGCCAATCTATTGCTTGACACACTATATATTTATATATTTATATATATTTAGAGCACTCAGATTACCTTGAACCCATGTTTTTGGTCTGTGGGAGGAAACTAGAGAATCCAGAGGAAACCCACACGGACATGGGGAGAACAAGAAAACTTCTCCAAGAATAGGATTTGAATCCCCAGCGCTGAGAGGCGAATGTGCTAACCACCATGCTATCCGATATATTGTTGTGTGTGTGTGTGTGTGTGTGTGTGTGTGTGTGTGCGTGTGTACATATGTATATATGTATATATATGTATGTATGTATGTATGTATATATATATATATATATATATATATATATATATATATATATATATATATATAACATTGTGTGATTAAAAAAAAGAATCAAGGAATACAGAGAACAAACCAACTGCAATACGTTTGCAGAAGCTTCCAGTCAGTTTCAGGGTGATTTTAAACCATGGTTTTTAAGCCATTTCCTGAAGGTGTGACTGACCTGTTGTACATTATATTCAATCCTTGAAAAACAAGTTCAAGTAATTTTTTAATAAAGCACTTTTTACAATAGTACAATGTCACAAAGCAGCTTTACAGTTTTATAAGCCTTTAAACCCCCAAAGAGCAAGCCTAAGTGACAGTGGCAAGAAAAACCTGTCTGGGCGGACCAAGGCTCAGTGGTGGACTCATCTTCCTGGAGCGGCCGGGCAGCATCAACAGTGTAGAACAGCCATGTACAGATTTTTATTTTTAAATTTACCTCCGTCTGATACAGCTGTGTTACTCATGACTCTGATATTTTGGCCTTAGGTGACGTGTACATCTTTTAAGCACTTGTGAATGTGGGGCTGTTACCTTGTGATACCTTGTGCTTCTTGCTGGCTGTGCTGATAAAAGTTTCAGAATTGTGGCTTTTTTCCCTGCAAAAAACCCTGTTAAAGTTAAGGTGACCCTTAGCTAACAAAATTATTTATAAAAATGAATATCCATCCATCCATCCATCCATCCATCCATCCATCCATCCATTAAGCCATCCACTAACTGAGTGAAAAAATTAGATTTTAACTGTGACATGATTGTTGGTTCCAGAAGGAATGGGAGATGAGAACATCGCCATTATACTAGACCATATAATAATCAAATCATATCATAAGTTTTACTTCGTTATTGTCTCAGTATTCTCCCAGTTGCATTAAATTAAAATGCTTAATCACTGTGGGTGGTTCTTTATTCCACAGTCTCAAAACCCTTTCTAAAGTGAATGATATTTTAGCCTTCTGTTCCCTTTGGTCCCCAACTGCTGGCTTCTTGAATAGCCAGGGTGGGTGACTGTTGCATACACAGTGTCTATTCTTTGTTTAACATAGCATTTATCTCTAAATTTGTTCGAATTTGAAGGTGCTGTCACATGAAGTCCTACATAAATAACCTTTTACTGAATCAAAGCTTTCAAATAATTACGTCAAAACCCTAAAACCCCTCTACTCTTAACCTGACCCCCAACAACTGTGTGCTGATGTGAGAACATTCATTTATTCATTCATTCACTATCTTCCACTTAATACTCTACTAGGGTTGTGTGTGTGGGGGCATTCTCCTCCTCTGGAGATCCAGAGGAGAATGTTTCGGGGGCTGGGCAGATACACCCTGGACAGGGTGGTACTAGGAAGTTTTGGTTTGATAATGGGAGGAACTTGGTCTGAAGCGTTTAAGAACCACTGAGGTAGATAATATGTAGTTATAATAATTATTATGAATATTTACACTATATATGGTACAGATGGGTATAAATGTAATGAAAATAGATGTATACATATGTACATTATTATTGTGTAATGTAAGTACATCTCAG
Source organism: Corydoras sp. C115 (assembly GCA_019802505.1). Classification (NCBI taxonomy): domain Eukaryota; kingdom Metazoa; phylum Chordata; class Actinopteri; order Siluriformes; family Callichthyidae; genus Corydoras; species Corydoras sp. C115. The sequence continues at coordinate 6,543,254 of JAFMOC010000012.1, forward strand.
CATCAATGTATGCAAATTTGCTGGATAAATGTGCAAAAGGTCCCACATTTCAAAATGTTTAAGAATACAGTTGTGATCAAATTTATTCAACCCCCAATGCTGCGAAGGGTTTGTGAATTCAGTGCACATTTGATGAAATCTTACAAGGACTTGTTAAAGAACTAAATGCAACTAAGATAGCATCAATTGTTTTTGTCATAAAGTATTAAATGGCCTTTTTGTGATTTCTTCATTGACACAATTATTCAACCCCTTTTACCACTCATAAGAACAGAGGTTCATTCAGTGTTTTCAATAGGTATTGAAAACACCTGTGGTGTCAACGAGCAGCAATCAAGGGGGCATTCAGCTCTTCTCATCTACTGGTGGAGCATGGATCCAGAGGAGAATGGCAATGGTTTCGAAGTTGTTAAATATTCCAAGGGGGCTAAAGGGCAGACGTTACGTGGCCCTGGACTGCTGTGCGCTACCTGAAGCGTAATGTGGAGAAAAATCCCCGCGTGACTGCTAAGGAACTGAAAAAAGACCTGTCAGATGTGGGCACTGAAGTTTCAGCTCAGACAATAAGGCGCGCTCTGCATAACGAAGACCTCCATGCCAGAACTCCCAGGCGCACCCCCTTGGACTCCAAAGAACAAGAAAAGTCGACTGCAGTATGCCAAAAGTCATGTGGACAGCCACAAAGGTTTTGGGACAGTGTACTGTGGTCAGATGAAACTAAATTAGAACTGTTTGGGACAATGTAGTTTGGAGGAGGAAGAACCAGGCTTATACCTTTACTGTGAAATGGCGGGGGGTCAATTACACTATATATGTACAGATGGGTATAAATGTATCCAAGTCCATGAAATAGATGTATACATATGGTACATTATTATTGAACTGGAGGTGTAATGTAAGTACAGGTCTGCAAGACACTTGTGTCATGTGAAAGCTGTCAATGTTGTACTTTGTACTGAAAAATAATGTCACTAGGGGGTTGAATAAAACTAAAGTAAAGACATTTGTGGTTATTCCATCATAAATATTATGTTAATTTGTCTAATTTATAAGTGCCTCTTTGATATAATTGTAAATAAGATGACTGAAATGATCCAAATCAATGTCATTTCAAAAAAATGTTTAAGAATACCTTTCAAGAAGAGTGGAAACTTTTATTCATACAAGCTAATTGTAGGTGAGATGTGTGGGTGTCTCAACTTTTATCCATATAGTGTAAATTAATGATTGCATTGCGTTTAGCTATCAATCTGAAAGTTGGCGGTTCAAATCCCAGGTCCACTGCAGTTACCAGTGTGGGTCATTGAGCAAGGACCTTAACCCTCATTGCTCCAGGGATGTAGTGATTTACCCTGTGTTCACCTTGTAAGTCGCTTTGGATAAAAGCATCTGCTAAATGACCAAATGCAAATGCATTGCAGTTGTTCAGTATTGTGTTTGGTATTCCAGTAGAACACAACTGTAAATTGATTGCAGACCAGATGAATGTGGGACAGGGGCTAAGGTAAAACAATTACCACAAAGATATTTGTTGCAGGACACAAGATGGGCAGCAAAAAGCAATCTATAGACATATACAGTACCAAACAAAAGTTTGGACCCACTGCCTTTTTATTCCATTGTCTATTTTCTCCACTGGACTACAATTGCAGATTGTAGTACATCTTTTTTTTTGTTAGTCCACTGTTGGTTTCTGTCAGGACCATCACAGAACAGGTATAATTTGGGTGGTGGATTATTTATTGTCAGTTCTTCAGTGACACTGATGTGATGAGGGCGGTTTTAGTGCAGCAGTGCTGCTGTAGTTTCAGTGGCACTTCTAGGATAGAAATAATGCACCAACCAAACAATACCTGTGGTGCTACTGCTGGTGTCATGACCATTAGAACAGAGTAAAGGGGATGTACACAGTCAAACAGATGGACTACAGTCTGGAATTATCGAACTACAAAGTCCAAAGTACTTTATAGTAAGTGGAACTGAGAAACAGCAGAGCAGCATATGTCTATGCTGTGATAATACTCTTTCCGTAGTTATGTATTAAGACCAAGATTTCTCTTCCATCATTCAGCTAACAAGTTATAGTATGAATGATTTTATAAATCCATTAGTAAGTAAAAAAAACTTTCTCAAAAAGTACAGATCTGCGTTAATCTGTTATTTTGAGTAGTACTGTAACTACTGCTAACCAGTGCTTTACTTTCAGTTAATAAGTAGCTCCGGCATCCAGCACCAGCACAGTTGCAAAGTTAATTTTTAAGAAATGGTTAGATGTTCAGATCCATTGTAGTCTGTCATAACTGGGTTGTCTTCTAACATTTATTTGATGCTATAGTTACTTGCTTCTGCAAAGGTGACATGGTATTTTATAGTATAGTGGCTAAAAGTTGCCAACACTCTACTGACTTAATAACTAGTGTAACACCAGCCTTAACAGTTGATGCACCATATCTCAGTGACCTGCCTTTTACTGGATATTTAGTCCACTATCTGTAGATTGTTGAGATAGTTGTGCATGAAAATCCCGGCAGAGCTGCCGTTTTCACAGCCCATCCAAAATCGAGAAACATTCTAAAATGTTCAAACATTCTAATATCACATTACTTTTCTATTGTGCTCTGTGCTTTGAACTTCAATAGTCAAACAAAAAACTTGGTACTTCAGTTTTGTGACAAAGTTATTTAAACCTTCAGAATTAGCAGATAATTTAAAGGTAAAATTGAAGTCAGGTGTTTTTAATCAGTAGGCCGTCAGTGCTTTCTGAGAGGATGCTCTGATTTAATCAAGAACGTCTTCACAGCATGTATGTGGATGTGTATTAAAAAGAAGAAAGGAGATTTCTGAGAACATCAGAAGAAGAGTTGTTGATACTGATCAGCTGCAAATGGTTGCAACACCTAAAAAGATTAGGGTTCACTAATCCAGGAGTGAGATTTTACAAATCTACACAATTCAGTGACATTATTTAGAATTTTGGTAAATCAGAATTCATTGTTCCTTTAAAAAATCAAGTGTTCCAGGCCAAGATGTTGTAAAACAGGCACAGACATTATACAACCTACACCATGTTTTACAGATTAAAAGAAGTTTTTATGTTGTAATGCAGTATATTTCTTTCTCCAAACAAAACACTTTTTCATTAATTTATTCATTTATTATATTCCACTTAATTCTCTACTAGGGTCATAGAGGGGGGGTTTCCCATGCCCATCCAGGGGAGAACATTTTGGGCGCTGGGCAGATACACCCAGGACAGGGCGATGATCTATCGCTGGGCACACACTCACTCACACAAAGAAACACTATATGGGTCAATTTAAAGCATTCAATTTACCTTTCCCTTCCTCCCCCACAGTCCAAAAACATAATCCATGCCCGGAGGAAACCCACGCAGAGACGTGGAGAACATGGAAACTCCACCCAGATTTATATTCGAACCTGAAATCCCCAGCGCTGAGAGGCGAAAGCCAGCGTGCCACCCCAAAACACTTTTTATTTTAACTAAAAAGATTTATTTTGAATTGGTGTGGTCCAGAATTAATAGAAATGCCATGATACACTTATAAACCATCTGTCACAAATTTCGGCTAAAACTTATCTGCTAAAACTTTCATAGGTTTATTGCTCACAGAACAATATTTTTATATTGCTCACAGAACATATTTTTAGCTGGGAACATGTCACTGTATTCAGACGAACTGTGCGTAGATGGTGAGGTTACTTCTAACCTGCAGTAAGCTTCCTTTCTCAGGGTCAAGTAGATATAATTAATGGTACTTAATTTTTTGTTTGTGCAGTTTTTATAAATGGGTGTTGGGTTTAGGAAGGTTTGGGTTTAGGTTTTATTAGTCTGTATGTTTAAATTCCGCAAGGTTTAAATTCCAAAAATCTAAAAAATCAGAATAGGCTTTATGAATCATGGAAATTTCAGTAATACAACAGAACTGTCCCTTTCCTCTGTCCTGTTGCTCTAAGGAAATGAAGGGCTTTTTTTTTGCTGAATCAGCACTTCAGTGTTCTGAATCATTAACCAAACAGCTGAATTAGGCTTAAGTCATCAGTATATGGGGAATTTCCTTGTCTACTGTGAAGTTTATAGTTGGGGGGAAAAAGTAAACAAGTGAACCATTTTATTCTTTGCTGTTCCTTAGTGCTTGGTTGGGTCTGTGTTATATATTCATTTATTTTTTAAGATACTTTTCCTTATTAGGGGAGCTGAAGCCTGTCCATGTGCTTATTGGAAAGGACACCAATCCATTACATTCAAACACATTTGTCCCTAGCTCTACTATTTTCAGTGGACAGGTCTTGTGATCTACCATGATTTCACTTTTTAAAGCTTGTTTTAAGCCTGTTCACACATCATGTTAATATTGTTGGACTCAGCATAGAAAAGACTCGGATTTGGGCATGGAGAGAACTTTGTTTCAGTACAGCCTTTAACTCAAGACACACGTTTTCCCCTAAATGGCAACCCCCCAATCACACACACAGCATACCGCACAAATGTACATCAATCCCTGCAACCTACATTCCCCCAAACAGAACATGAACATATTTTTTTTAAAAATGTTTTTAAGCCTTCACATACGGAAAGTGGTAATAATAATAATTGGTCATAGTTATGGTAAAAGTATGCGATTTACATTGACCTTTATGACACTTTCATAAGCAGTTTGAATGTAACATACAGTACATTTAAATGAGACATTGAGGCATGGGTGCGTGGCCATGTGCTGGTTTTGGGAATAGAGACTCACAGTGTGTTTGTGTGTGTGTGTGTGTGTGTGTGTGTGTGTGTGCTTCCGATACTGTGCTGTAATAAAAGCGCTGATAAGCCCAGTTAATGTCTTTTCTTCTCAAACCTGTGGAGTGATCCACAATGATCTACCAACAGCAATATGTTCTTTGGGGCTTTTAAAACCTGAAAACCAAATTAAAATAACCCTTAAAAAAGTATGACTTTTTAAATGATGATTCTTTAAATTTGTACTTACAAAGCACATGGACAATAGTTTTTTTTTTAAATGTATTTTTAAAGTTCAAGTCTGTATTATATTTGTTGTATGTAGTATGAATGGGAATGGTGGGTCAGTGGTTAGCAAGTTGGTCTATCAATCTGAAGGTTGTGGGTTAAAATCCCAGGTCCACTGAAGTTACCAATGTGGGTCCTTGAGCAACATCATTAAACCTCATTGCTCCAGGAATGCCGTGTCCAACCCTGTGCCCGCTTTCAAAGTCACTTTGGATGAAAACCGTCTGCTAAATGACTGTATATAAGATAAGATAAGATAAGATAGACCTTTATTTGTCCCACAATAAGGAAATTCACATTCTAAGCAGCAAGTTACATTAGAAAAAAGGTGAAAAAGGTATTTGGCAATTAGAAAGAAATAAAAAAAACTTAAAATTTAAATAGAAATAGAAATCTATATATCCATCCATCCATCCATCCATCCATTATCTACCGCTTTATCTTCTATTAGGGTCGTGGGGGGGGGAGGGGGTTTCCATGCCCACACTCATGCCCATCCAGGGGAGAACGTTTTGGGCGCTGGGCAGATACACCCAGGACAGGACGCCAATCTATGGCTGGACACACACACACACACACAGACACACTCTATATGGGGCAATTTGGAGAATTCAAGTGACTTGATCCATGTTTTTGGACTGTGGGAGGAAACCGGAGAGCCCATAGGAAACCCATGCGGACACGTGGACATGGGGAGAAACCTTGCTCTTACTGCTGCACTACTACTGCGCTTTTGTCCAATATTTAAATCAATAGGGCATATATTGCATTATCAGTAATTAATTGTGTCATTGGTGTAGATGAGACTTGAAGTTGGGTTGCCATTTCCACAGAAAATTCTCTTTATTTAATTACACTCTAGCAAATAGCACGGAGAGAAGGCTGGAGGGACACAAAACGAAACCCCCATCCCCGGCCCCTCTAACCAGTAGCGGCCGCCACAATATGATCTTGCTTTTGCATTGAACCCGGAGGAAACCCATGTGGACACGGGGAGAACATAGAAACTCCACCCAGATTGGGATTTAAAGCTGGAATCCCCAGCGCTGAGAGGCGAACATGCTAACCACTAAGCCAGCCTGTTAACTATATTTAACTAGTGCTTTTGAAATAGCGATCCACCCATCACCACCAATGTCAGACTCCTAAATGGAATGGCAAGTGACACAAATTGGTAGAGTGCAGATAAAAAAAAAATCTATTAATATAAAAATAAATACAAAAATACCACTGCACGTGCTTTTAGGTAAATTCTGATGCAAAGCAGAGCTCATCATCTGTAACAGAGCACACTGCTTCCCCGCAGCACGGTTTAAAAAGTCTCAAAATCATTCATACATTTATAAATATTAAAATCATTTGAAATTCTTGATTTGACCAGTCGGCAGAAAGTCTTAACCACATCAGGGTCTGCTGTTTGTGCAAGTGTGTTCTTTTTACGGATTGAATCTGTTTTTTGACATACTTAAAACTAAGGATAAAAACCAAAGGCGTAAAAAGACAGAGACAGAGAGAGATTAACCATTGTATTTATTATGCTTAATATAAAAATAGATGCATGAAGCAAGTGTAACTGGGTGATTAATATGAAAAATAGGCTGTTTACATGGTACTTTTTAAAAAACCCCATTGTGCAATTAAATTCCTCTGTTTTAAAGAGCTGCAAAGCTTCATGTCCATATATTTGACCCTTTTTGCCGACGACATGCTCTTAATAACATGTTACTGTTGTATGTTCTTGTCAATTAAAATGTATTGATCACTGATTGGATTTGCATTAGATAGGGTTAGAGGCCTCAGTTGGCAAAGTTAGGAAATGAATTGGTGTTCTATCTGTTCAAAAACAGTCTCACCATGTGCTTAAGGGTACCAGGAGGTAATGTTCTGTCCTTGGACAGTTAAGACTCTCTGATATGTCATGAGCGAAACTTCACTCTTAGGGTAGAGAAATAATCCTGCCAAGCTATTCACAGTAACTGACATTTCAGTGAGGAGGTGTTATCAGAATACTTTATTAATCCCCGGGGGGAAATTGCAGTTTTTACAGATGCTCCATTAGTCATGTTTATATATACAAAGGGGAAATATAAAATGTAAAATTAAACTAAAAGTACTAAAAATATGTAATAATGTAAAAGTAAAATGGCGTAGTGAGTGAAAGTAAAGTGGCATGTGTATAGTACGTAAAATATAGTTTTAAAGCATTTTTGCATTCGTGAATTTGAGCATTGCTACACAACATCACATCACACTTCAGCTATAAATACATTTCCTGTGTGTTGAAGGTTGATATCAGCTCAGCTGCAGTCTTTGTAAACAGTAAAACTTTCACCTATTAAGTCTATTTAATGGAGCCACAGAGGCCTTTCATTAAAAAAATGATCTCTTACAGTCGTAAGACTTTGTGGTTTGGAGAAAAAAAAAACAAGCAAAAAAAAAAAAAAAAAAAAAAAAAAAAAAAAAAATATATATATATATATATTTAAAAAAACACCTATATATCGTGTTTAATTACTTTATCCTAAATTAATTCTGCTTGTGAAGTATAAAATTTAGTAGAAAATGGCCAATTTATCCATAGAAATTTTTTTTATGAATTACCACTGATTAGCTAATGAACTGGTAATTTTTAAAATTCATGTGTTGTTATCGACGATGAACAATTGTGCAAAGTATCAGCTTAATCGGATAACGGGAAATAGCATTTGCAAACTTTTACCAGACACACAGATGAAGCTAATAAAAGGGTGTTAATAAAAACTAATTTTATTTTAAGGAGCTGCCCTATCATCATACTTACATGATGACTCATAATATTTTTGCATTCTCCACAGGTGATCATCTTTAGAAAATGACGTGACCTTTGCACGAGGACCTTTGCACTTTGTAAAAGAGAGGATCAGTGTGTTGCGCAGTGATACCGGAAAAGTTAAACAGAATTATGTCATCTCTGACAGTGGAAGGCATGCAACCTGTCTCTGAGTGGCTTGGAGGCCTCCATCTTGAACAGTACTGTCCCACTTTTCTGGAATTAGGTTTTGAAACGGTGAGGGACTGTCAGGATTTGACCACCTTCCAGTTGGAACGCTTGGGTATATCTCTACCGGGACACCAAAAGCGTATCTTGGGAAGCTTGCAGAAACTGTTTCCATCAGCACGAGGGATGGAACACGACAGGGTTGGAGAAGAAGAGGAAGAGAAACCTGTTCCACGAGAAAGGACAAAGTTCAAAACCTCGATTGGGATTAACACAAGTGGAAGGCCTTCTGAAAATGACTCTCATCAAGAAATTTCCTCTCATTTTGGAACTGGAAAGAGTGGCCCACCTCCGATTCCGCCTCGGGCAACACTGAACCGCCCACCCATACCATTCACAACCTCTTGTCTTCCGGTTTCTGATTCCAAAACGGTATCCCCGAGCAAGGCAATCCAAATTCCTGTCTCTCAACCCAGACCAGTCCCTACTCCTCGACCCATTCCAGACAGCCTGCCTCTTAAAGAGATTCCTCAAAAAAGGACAAGTGGGGAAAAGGAAGACTCACCCGTCTCACCCAACTTTCCTTCATCCTCTTCATCCTCATCCTCAGAGCAAATCCATTTATATGAGCAATGTTCCTCGCCAGGTCAAGCAGAACTAGGAATTCCCCCTCTTCCTCCAAAATCTTACGCCGTCACAACATCCAAAGACACTAAGCCTACGCCACCTGCCAGACTTCCCCGAAGACCACCAATTCCACCCCGCATCCCCACCCCAATTAAAACAACGGCATTACCCATGATCTCTCCAAATATCAGGTAAACGTATCTATTTACGGAGTAACATTCTTTAATTTCATGGATCTGTGAAATGTAACTGACTGTTAAATACTTTTATCTGAGCTGTGGTTCTCTTTAGTTTCTTCAGAATCTCAAATTGGTTTCTTGGGTGCTTTCAACTGACACTCATCAGCATAACATCTAACACTCTTTAATCATCGTGGCCTTTTCTTAGACCAAATGCCTTTAATTGTGAAATTTAGAGTCTAGAGTTTTTAACTACCAAACTGTAATCTATGATTTCCTTGCTGAAAGGTCCAGTCTGGCATCATGTGCTGGTTTCAGATGGTCTAGTTTGCTGGTCCCATATAGGTTTGTTTCAGTTGTTTAGTTTGGGTAAAGAGGGGTTTCTGAATTTAGTTCCAGACATGTTTGGTCATTCTGGACTTCATTATGAGAATATTTTACCAACTTGTTGAAAATGTCTCTGTAACGAGGGTTTCAGTAAGGAGCTGTGTGTATGTGTGTATGAAGATCCCAAGTTCTGGTTTGGAGTTTAAAAAGATTCATGGTATTTTTGCTTGTGTTTTGGGTTCTGTTTCTTAAGCCTGCTTTTAGTGGTTTGTTCTTTAGGAACCATCGTCAAACAAGCACATGATTCCCACCACATACTGAATCACACATTAAAATAAACCTTCTCTCACGTCATTTAGTGTTTCTTGTGCGTGATCATACAGTAAGAAGTGTAGGACTGTTGAACGGGTAAGATGTTTTCAGTACAGTGTGTATGTGCCATCTTTTGGAAGTTGACAGTAGTACAGATTGTGATGGCTTTACTTCAGAAAGTCCTGCTTTTCCATTTATTGCACCTGTTTCTAGTTAAAGTGTTTAAAAGCACAAGGTAAAATGCAGAGAATGTTTCATTTAGTTTCAACAGTTTGGGGCAAATGGCAGCACAGTGACTTTCAGCACTGGGATCCTTGTTTGAATAAAGTGATAATGATCTATTTAGCCTACTGTGAGTAACACACAGAGAAATTTGTTCCCCACATTTAACCCATCCATGCAGTGAAACACACACATATACACACATTGATGAAATATGCACATGCACCTGGAGTGGTGGGCAGTCCTGTATACGGCGCCTGGGGAGCAATTGATGATAGGTGCCTTGCTCAAGGGCACTTTAGTCATAGCACAGGTGGACTGTGAATCGAACTGGTGACTTTCAGGTAGCAAGGCCTGGTTTCTTACCCACAAGCCTACGACTGTCCGGTCTGAGTAAAGTTTCTGTCTCAACATGGGTTTTCTCCGAGTTCTTTGGTTTCCTCCCACAGTTCAAAAACAATGGTTAATTGGCTGTTTTGCCCCAATTTATTGTGTGTGTCCGAGTGAGTGATTGTGCCCAGTGATGAATTGGCACCCGGTCTTGGTATGTTTGCCTGAAATATTCTCCCCTTGATGGGACTGTTAGGATCCAAATCTTGAGCTGACCGAACAGCTATGACAAATTTTAGGTTCAAATCTCAAGCTGACTCAGTCAGGAAACACACATTCTGTCCTGATGCTGGAGCCCTCTGACTGCCGGAAAGTAAAAAGGTTTGGGAAGAAAAAACAACAAGTGTTACATTGACATTACATCACATTACGTCATTTAGCAGATGCTTTTATCCAAAGTGACTTTCAAGTATCCCAACTTGGTTGGGGTCAGAACGCAGGGTTGATACAGCAGCCCTGGAGCAATGAGGGTTAAGGGTCTTGCTCAAGTTACCACATTGGTAACTTCAGTGGACCTGGGATTTGAACCCACAACCTTCTAATTGATAGTCTAACACCTTAACCACTGAGCTACCACACCCCTAGGTAATAATTGTTGATCATCAATGCTTCGATTTATTGTAAGTCACAGCTGGTTTATATAGATGAAAAAAACAATGGTGGTCCTTGTTATTGCAACAAGCAGCAACCAGACAAATTGTTTCAGAGAAACTGAGTTTTGGTATTTTTTTTTCCTAGAACAAAGAAGAAAGTAAGTAAAACAAGGTCAGATAAGACCTTGTGAGGAAAACATAGAGAAGGCAATGTTCCAAATTAAAGATACAATGGGTGTAATTATAAATGCATCAAAATGATACAAACGTTAAAGCTTACACTCAACTATATTTCACTTATTCTGTAATATATTAATCGGCGGCACGGTGGCTTAGTGGTTAGCACATTCGCCTCTCAGCGCTAGGGATTCCCGGTTCGAATCCCCATCTGGGTGGAGTTTCCATGTTTCTCCCCATGTCTGCGTAGGTTTCCTCTGGGTTCTCCGGTTTACTTCCACAGTCCAAAAACATGGATCGTCAATTGAATTCTCAAAATTGCCCCATATAGAGTGTGTTTGTGTGAGTGTGTATGGATTGGCGCCCTGTCCTGGGTCTATCTGGCCAGCGCCCAAAACGTTCTCCCCTGGATGGGAATGGGGAACCCCACCGCGACCCTAATAGAGGATAAAGCGAGAGATAATGAATGAATAATGAATGAATAATATATTAATCTACTTATGTATATTCAGAACTTTCAATTAAAAAGCATTCAGGGACTCACTCTCCTTCCCCCTCACCCCTCCTGTGAGGCTAGATGTCAAGATAATGAAATGAGATAAGTTTAGGAAAAAGAAAACTGTTTTATATAGATCTCCATATTGTCTGGTTTTAACTAGCTGTTGTTCTAAGTTTGGCCATGTGGTGGTGCCATTGGATTTAAGTTTTGAGGGGACAGACTACATTTTTTTTAAACACTGCTTTAGGTACAGTACATTTTCAAATAAGCACTGTAATTTACATAATTATTTAATACCTTAATGTTTACCACAACAAATTTCATTTTCATTATTTATAGCATAATATATTTATAGTCTGATTTTTATCACACCATTATCTTTTCATCATCTGGGGTAGTCGTAAGCTTGTGTTTGTAAAGGTCTCCGATTTGATGCCCACTTCCACCAAGTACTATGGCTCAAGTACCAAAGCAAGGCACCTAACCCTAGTTGTACCCCAAGTGCCATATACAGACCCTTACCCAAAAAATAGAATATCATGGAAAAGTTGGTTAATTTCCATAATTGCATTCAAAAGTTAAACTTTTATTGATTATAGCTTTAGGGCCCACAGTTTTAACAGTTTCAAGCATTTATTTATTATTAGTGCTTCCAGCTCATAAAACCCCCAAAAAAAATAATAATAATTTGAATGGAATTATAGAAATGAATAAACTTTTCCATGATATTCAAATTTTTTGTAAAGGTCTGTGCAGGGCTGCCCACCACTCCGGGTGCGTGTGCTCACATCACTCAGTGGGTGTATGTGTGTGTGTTTTACCGCAGGGATGGGATAAATGTGTAGGACAGATTCCTCCATAATACTGTTAGTACAGTAGGCAAAATAGATCACTTTTCAGTGTATCCCTATCTCAACTTCTCAGCCTGGCACTGTTTTACATTTCTGTACCACCATCACCACATCATTTCGTCAGTCCACTATCTATTGTCTCTGCTTCAGCTTCGTGAATATACAACGTTCAGTTGACACATTCAAGTGACTACCCTATTAAGTTCCTCAACATCAGTGAAAGACTCTCACTACATCTACCAATATATACTAATGGTTCCAGATCAGAAGACAAAGTATCAGCAACAATGGTAGCCGGTCAACAGACTAAAGGAATTACCCTTCCAAGGCACATTTCAGTATTTACAGCCGAGGCATGTGCACTGGAACATACAGAGGATGCGCAATGCTCAAGAATACTCATTTGCATTGACTCCGAATCCTGCCTGCAGGCTCTAGAGGCCCTTGAGACTGACCACCCTACTATCATGGAGGTGTCACCAACAGACATGCAGTAAAGCCTTCGTTGACCACCTACGTTATGAGTAGATGGCAAGCTGAAAGGAGCAGGCAAACAAGTAACAAGGCCAATCCCACTGTACGCCACAGAGCAGAACCGTACCTGAATCGCTGGGAACAAGCCACATATGCATGATGCTGAATATGGCATACTAGAATAACCCACTCATACCTAATTAAGGAACCCCCCCCCCCTAATCTGCGAGATGTGTCTTACTTCTCATACAATAAAGCATATTCTCACAGAATGCACCAATTATAACAAAGAAAGACAACTACTCCAGATACCATCAACAGTAAAAGACATTTTCACTAAAACCAAAGTTCCTCAAATTTCTTACAATAACTGGACCGAAAATACAAATCTAACTTCCCAATACATGGCTAAACTACTATAAACGTTCCAGCCAGGAGTGTGGCCAATGAGCAGTCCTGGCCCTGAACCGTCCATCGTAGTCACAATCATAATGGTCTCATCAACTGACCATAACTGGCTGATTTGGGCTAAAACCCAACATGAATATGAATATATTTATGAACATAATTATAATTCTGAACCAGCTATTTGCCAGTTTACATGCACTAGGTCAGTGGTTCTTAAACTGTGGTACACGTACTACAAAGTAGCACAATGAGGTACATCAGATTATGCTATGGACATACAAAACCTATTTCCCGATATATTTTATAAACTGCGTTCTCTAATTTGGCCACTAGATGTCAATATTTTACTGTTGATTTAAACCGGAAACATAATCGCTGTTTATTCTAAAAACTCGAACTGGATAATGTCACAGTGCACTATTTTGCTTTTAATAAACTAATTTATGAATCAAACCTTGTTTTTTTTGCAATGTGTTTGTAAGTGTTTTATAGAGTTATAAGCCACTCGAGATTGAGCATTCATTCATTCATTCATTATTCATTCATTCATTATCTCCCGCTTTATCCTCTATTAGGGTCGCGGTGGGGTTCCCCATGCCCATCCAGGGGAGAACATCTCGGGCGCTGAGCAGATAGACCCAGGACAGGGCGCCAACATCGCTGGGCACACACTCACTCACACAGACACACTCTATATGGGGCAATTTTGAGAATTCAATTGACTTGATCCATGTTTTTGGACTGTGGGAGGAAACCGGAGAACCCGGAGGAAACCCACGCAGACACGGGGAGAACATGGAAACTCCACCCAGATGGGGATTCGAACCGGGAATCCCTAGCGCTGAGAGGTGCTAACCACTAAGCCACCGTGCCTCATTCATTCATTATCTTCCGCTTAATCCTTTACTAGGGTTGGGGGGAGGAGCGGACACTGGCAGATACACCCAGGACAGGACACCAATCCATCACTGGGCACACTCACTTACATACATACACACACACACACACACACACACACACACAGACACACTATGGGCAATTCAGAGCATTTAATTTCCCTGTAGTCCATGTTTTTGGACTGTGGGAGGAAATCAGTGAATCCGGAGGAAACCCACATGAACGCGTGGGGGGTGGGAACTCCACCCAGAACAGGTTTCAAACCTAGATCTCCAGTGCTGAGAGGTGAACACGCTCAACACTAAGCCAACATGCTGTCCGGGTCGTGTATTATTGTAAATAAATCATGGGAAAGAGGTGTAACTGTACTCTGCCATGCCTTCTGCCTAGCAATACCTTTTTTTTGGTGATTTATTCACACTAATGCAGGTCCTCTCGTACCCTATTGCTTTAAAATACACTCACACCTAATTGATGTTCACCATATGTTCTTTTATGATGACACACATACAACTTAAAAGTTTTGGTTTGATAATAAGTGGTCTGAAAAGTTTAATAAACACTGTGATATGTCATTTCTCATAACGGACTGAGTTTGATTATCCTGATTTTGTCCTTTGTCTTTGACTCTGTCTCTACATAAAATTAGCACATTTAGAGCTTCCTGAGTTCTTTTGTGTATTGTTAAGCTTTATTTCCTCTTTCTGCTGCAGGGACAGAAAGAGAGAGACTGAGTAACATGATTGGGCACTTTTTCAAAGTACAGGATAAAGGGTAAACGGGTCTGGGGTCATCTGTCTCTTTCCCTCTCTCAGTCTGTGTGTGAGAGAAAGAGAGAGAGGGAGAGCGAGAGAGAGTGAGAGCAAGAATTGAGGAAGTCAGTCGGCGATCTCAAGCCCTCTAAAATAGAGCAGTGAACTGAACGGTACTCGCGAGAGCAGCTGGTACATGCACTTCTAAAACTCTTCTCCACTTCCGTCTCTTTTCATGCGGTCTGCTTTCTCGCTCGTTCCTCCTCTTACATTCAAATTCGGTCATGCGCTCTGCTCATTTGGCAGCTGTTTAATTTTTAAAGCTTTCTCTTTTTTGTGCTGCTCGCCGGATAATTACAGTCATGAGGGATTCCTTCTGCACACGGGTGAGTTAGAGGCTGCTCTGAACTCTGTGATTTCAGTTGTTTATGTTTAATCTTTTCGATTGGACCGGTGCCCAGCTTTCTTTGCATTTGTTCTTTGGAGTCCATATCATAGAAATTCTGTAGAATGATGTGTGTGTGTGTGTAAATTGCTATGATATCATTTCAGTCACGATTGTTGTTTTTAGGCAGTAGAGTGGAGTAATTATCTTAGTTGGATCAGCTGTGTATCTGTGTCTGCTACAGTGATGACAAAAGTTATACATTTTTAATATAGTTTTTATTATATTTACTTCGAGTGCCTCCGCTTCAGTTTTGCATACATGCGATTTTTACTCTTGTCTGACCGACTGGATCGGTCAATTATGTAGAAACAATATACAGTCCAGGGCATATGTGTCAAACTCGAGGCCCGTGGGCCACATCCGGCCCGTAATACATTTTTTTTCCGGCCCACAAGATCATTTTACATTGATCTATTATTATTGCTATACATGGTGATGGCGATATGTTTTTTTTGACTCATGCTCATATTTTAAATTTGAATAATTTTGAAATAGAAATAAAGGAATATTTAAAGGTATTTAAAGTTGAAGTTTATTATTCTAAAACTGAATGTTGTGATTTGTCAATTTTACTTCTGTGGAAAAGCGTCATCCATCCATTATCTTCCACTTTATCCTCTACTAGGGTTGCGGGTTCCCCATGCCCATCCAGGGGAGATAAGTTTCGGGCACTGGACAGATACACCCAGGACAGGGGGCCAATCTACCGCTGGGCACACACTCACTCACACAGACACACATACAAAAACACACTTTATATGGGGCAATTTGGAGAATTCAATTGACCTTGATCCATGTTTTTGGACTGGGGGAGGAAACCGGAGAACCCGGAGGAAACCCATGCGGACATGGTGAGAACATGGAAACTCCATCCAGATTGGGTTTCGAACCAGGATCCCCAGCACTGAGAGGTGAACATACTAACCACTAAGCCACATTGTGCGCCGTAAAAGCGTGATTTTCATTAATTTTTTTTTTTTTTTTTTGCAGCATGTCCATAACTTTTTATTATTTTGATAAGAGATATTTTTATAGACAGAAAAGTATTTTAAATTACATCAAGTTTAGGTTTATTTATTATAAACTAACCACCTTTTTTTTCCTTTTATTCCAATTCATGTTCAGAAAACCTTTACTTTCATTGTGTTCAATAAATGTTCATCCTGTTCAGCCATGACCTAAAGTGTGCTTTGAGTTTTAGCCCCCGGTGCAATTGAGTTTACACTCCTGGTCTAGGGCATAAGTTTGGACGCCCTGCTTTAATGATGTTCTGTTGATTGTTGTGTTTATTTATTCAAGTCGTCAGGAATGTAACATCAGAACAGCATCAGTGGATATGTTCTGATGGTTACACATGATACAGTCATGGGGGGGGGCAGTTTAGTTATTTACAGTTCAGGGCCATTTCTGTAAAGTAGAAAGAAATCTAAGTCTTTACAGGAAACCCACTGTGGAATAGGAAGGTTATAAAGACTCCAAACAGAGAGATCCTCTATTTATCCCAGCATGTAGCTGAACCAGGAATCCGTGAGGCAGAAACCCTGACTGCAGTGCCAATATTCCACCCTTATCTACAGTATGTACTGATAGGTAATGACGTGCTCTATAGATAACACATCTGAATCTGAAGTTTTTAATATTATTTTGGTGCATTTCTCATCTTATCTAATTATCTTAACCACTTAATTCTGTGGGAGGTGGAGGGTCCCTATGCCCATTCAGGGGATAATGTTTTGGATGCTAGGCAGATGCATCCAGGACAGTGTGCCAATCCATTGCTGGATACACACTCATTCACACAGATACACACTACATTGGGCACATTTTAGACAGGGGCGATTTAGAGCAGCCAGTTTACCTTAAATGTATGTTTATGGACTCTGGGAGGAAACCGGAGAACCCGGAGGAAACTCACATAGAGACGGGGAGAACATGGAAACTGGATCTCCAGCAGTGAGAGGCGGACATGCTAACCACTAAGCCTAACTAACTATTAAGACCTTAAAACGTTAAATAGTAACTGTACAATTACACGTAGTGTGCATTTTATTAGACACAGCAACCTTATCACTGTACATAGCTGAAATGTGCGGTTGTTGCACATTTTATGGTAATTAAAAAAAAATCCCAGGTAATCTACTGAATTAGAAGCCTACACTTGGTCTACACGTATACTACATAATTTCCTACTGCATTACCAGTTAAGCAGTAAGTATGACATCTATTTTAGTGAGTACTGTCTAGTAGGAGATTTTGAATGCAGCTGTTGTCAGGATGACCTGCGGAAGATTAATTTGCACCTCAGAATGTGGGATAGTTGATACTAAGCTGGTGACAGTTCCGTTTTAAGGCACAACGGTCTCTAGGGTTTACAGAGAATTAAAAAAAATTCTCAATCAGAATTTGGTATAAACACTGCAAAAACATGGATCCTTCATGACTTCTTTTAGTGACATTTAGGTTGATGTCAGTTGAATGCTACAGCATACCTGATACATTTTGCTGTCCACCTCCTTTATTCATTCATTCATTATCTCCCGCTTTATCCTCTATTAGGGTCGCGGTGGGGTTCCCCATGCCCATCCAGGGGAGAACGTCTCGGGCGCTGGGCAGATACACCCAGGACAGGGCGCCAATCCATCGCTGGGTACACACTCACTCACACACACACACTCTATATGGGGCAATTTAGAGAACTCAATTAACTTGATCCATGTTTTTGGTCTGTGGGAGGAAACCGGAGAACCCGGAGGAAACCCACACGGACACGGGGAGAACATGGAAACTCCACCCAGATGGGGATTCGAACCGGGAATCCCTAGCGCTGAGAGGCGAACGTGCTAACCACTAAGCCACCGTGCCGCCCACCTCCTTTATGACCCCTGTAATCCCCGACATCTATTTCCATCAGGATAACAAGTCATGTCGTAAAACTGAAATCATCTCACATGACATACAGCTTCATTGTAATCAGGTGATTTACATAATTATCAGCTTTCAATCTAATAGAGCATCGTTGGTATGTGGTGAAACAAAAGTGATACATCATTAAATGTGCAGCCAATGAAAATAATAATACTAGAATTATTGTAATGCACTGTTTGCTGGTCTCCCAGCGTGCTCAATCAGTGCTCTAAAACTAATTCAAAACTCTGCTGCCTGACTTGTGTTCAATCAGCACAAGTGAACCCATGTCACTCCACTATTCCTCTCACTCCATTGGCTCCCTGTAGCTGCTGCATTCAGTACAAGGCACTGACTCTGGATCTTAACTTCTTAACTTCTATCTATATTTCCAAAATACACTCGAACTACGTTCTGGTGATTCCACCTCACCGTGGTGCTAATTCACACTCCATAGCGTTCACCACTGCACCAATATTCCCAACTCTGTCCTTAAGGCGGAGTTACTTGGCATATTTAAGAAACAACTCAAAACACATCTATTTCACAAACACCTGATGTATAAATAAATAAACAAATAAATAAATAAAAAATAAGTGGTTGTGGGATCAGATAATGATTAGGTTTAATAATTCAACAGTGTAGCTGTTTTTTCCATAACTACTGACTTCATTTTGTTGTCATTTGTATATCGCTTTGGATAAAAGCATCTGCTAAACGACTAAATGTAAAATGCAGCAACTCTTTATTGCTGTCTTGTTAATATGGACCATAATCTCTAAAGAATATTATCAGCACCTTGTTTAATCTGTTCAACAAAGAATTTAGTCAGTTCTGTAAGCAAAAATGGGTCCAACCACCTAATGACAAAATGTACTTAATAAAATTTCCCTTCTCCTTCAAAGATCTGGACGACTCTTTTAAATAAGCAGATGACATGGTGGCACAGTGTTTAACATTGCTGCCTTTAACCATGAAGGTCCCAGGTTTGATTTCCTGTGGGGCGAACACAGGTCCTTTCTGGAACACCGGTCCTTTGTCTGATAGACACATGAGGTGTATGTATGAGTGCAGGTCCCAACCAAAGTAAATTACATCAGCATTCGTATGATGAGAAAGAATTTTCAAATTATAATGTATATTAGGGCGGCACGTTGGCTTAGTGGTTAGCCTCACAGCACTTCCCGGTTCGAATCCCCATCTGGGTGGAGTTTCCATGTTCTCCCCGTGTCTGCGTGGGTTTCCTCCGGGTTCTCCGGTTTCCTCCCACAGTCCAAAAACAAGTATGAAGTATATGTATATGTAAGTACTTGTATGAGTTCTCCAAATTGCCCCATATAGAGTGTGTATGCATGTGTGTCTGTGTGAGTGAGTGTGTGCCCAGCAATAGATTGGTGCCCTGTTCTGGGTGTATCTGCCCAACGCCCGAAACTTTCTCCCCTTGGATGGTCATGGGGAACCCCCCATGTTAATATAGGATAAAGCGGAAGATAATGAATGAATGAATGAATGAATGAATAATGTATATTTATGTTATTTTATTGACTCAGTTGTCACACATCACTGTGTTTAAGTTAATATGTTTGCGTTAAAGTCAAAACTAAACCTTAATATCAATGTGGAATTAATAGAAGAAGTAAAATATGAATAATCAAATGTGGTTTAATATTTGCTTCCCCTTATTGTATGTGCTTATTCAAAATGTTGTGCAGTGTTATTTTAAAGTATGACTTAAACATTTAAAATTAATTTACTGAAATACCTGACATAATGCTTTAATGACATAAACTGATACAATGCAATGGCTGTTTAATTTTGTAAATAAGATTATAAGTTATATATTTACAAAACTGAATTTCCAGCATTTCCAGTTAGGACATTTAGAAATACTACAAAAATTTGAATCTGTAATTTTTTAACATGCTTTTTCAAACCTTTATTTAATTGAAAGAATATTAATTAATAAAACCAAATATACACAAAAAAACAATTACATAATTGGTGTTTGCAACACATTTAAAAAAAGTTGGGACAGAGGCATTTTTACTTTGTCTTTTATTTATGCTGTTTCATCATTTGGAATTTGATGACACTACTCTTTACAGTTTGCTTATAATTGTTGCTCTTCTTTGACGTATACAAATCTTGTATGTTTAACAGTCGTTTATCCGATTCTTTTCTTAATAATGCACCATACATTTATAATAACAGACATACCTGGACTGCATACAGGCAAATTAAGCTTACACACTGTGTGCCTATAAAGCCACACTGTTGTCACTGAAGGAGGTCCTGTTAAAATAGACATGGAGTTCTTAAAAGTTAAAAGATACTGTCTTAACAGGAGCATATGTCTTTACATGTACAGTACCGGTCAAACGTTTGGACGCACCTTTTTCCCACTTATTGCCCATTTTATCAGTTCCACTTACTGTAAAGATTACAACGTATATTATACAGCTCTATGTGTGTACTACTGTACATACTGTGTACATCCCCTTTACTCTGTTCTCTCATGATCAGAACTCTAATAAAAGCACCACGGAGCCGGTATTATTTAGTTGGTGTATTATTCCTACACCAGCATAATATCACTATAATAATTCATTGTGATTATCAAAGATGCAAATGTACAGTCAGATGTTATAGTTTGCTGAATATTGTGCAGTTTGGATTACAGGTGTTTTAAAGTTTTTGTCTCTTTAGAATTCGTCTTTCGAAAAAAAATGTATACACCTTAATAACAGTGTCCATATTGGGAAAAATTGTATTATTATTATTATTATTATTATTAGTGTAGTTTAATTATTGAGTTTTGTGTAATGTATTTTGCATCTCTGTTACCTACATAGTTAATTCTAAAGTGTATTGTGAAATTTAGTGAGATAGTTGAGACCTGCATGATGGATTAGTGGTTAGCATATTTATCTCTTAGCACTGGGAATTCCCAGTTCGCATCCCATTCTGGGTGGAGTTTCCATGTTCTCCCCATGTCAGCATGGATTTCTTCCGTGGGGTTCTCCAGTTTCCTCCCACAGTTAAATAAACATGGATCACGGTCAATTGAATTCTCCAAATTTCTCCATATAGAGTGTGTCTGTGTGAGTGAGTGTGTGTCCAGTGATAGATTGGTGCCATGTACTGGGTGCTTCTGCCCAGCGCCCCAAACATTCTCCCCTGGATGGGCATGCTGAACCCCCCCCACGACCCTAGTAGAGAATAAAGTGGAACATGGTAGATGGACAATACCATCTTTGGTTCTGGTTCTTTTTACTGATTTGTAGCTATTGTTTTTTTCAGAACCTACCTTCAGTATGATTGCTACTTATTTCATGAGAGCTTCCTATCTTTGGTGATATCAAGGTGGTGGTATTCTGCCAGTTTTTATTGCAGGGCTTAATACACTGACAGGAGGAGGTGGATAGTGTGTGTTTAACTTCTCAGGAACATTGTTGCTTTTGTACCTGTTTGCGAGCATTAAAATAGCAAAGCTTTGCTTCCTAAAAATTTTAGATGAGTTCAAATCCACCCAAGGAAATGGGCGAGAAGAGGTTGCCTTCTATTCTGACCCTGTTTGTCCAGTTTTGGAATGAGACTGGCAGATTCATACAGCTGGACAGCCCACATTAGATAATCTGGATTTGTCTTATTATCTTATTCAATGGAATGAGCTAAACAACCAGTTACTGTAAACAACGTTTATATCAATAACTTCCTCATTTCAGAGGTACCAAGCAAGAAGGTGTGGACATATTTTTGCTAGAACATAATCCACTCGCTGTGATTATTATTACAATTTTTAAGATTAGTACTTAAAACAGCAGTGCTTTAGACAATAAAGAACAGTTTCAGACCTCCACCTGAATCTGATTCATAATAACCAAGGGTGTAGTTTTTACCCATGCCCATTCAAAGGTCTCTCTCTCTAAAGACTCTCTAAAGCTTATGGTAACACTTTATATAAATCCGGTATTTATTATGCATTATTAACACATTTAAGAAGCTTTATAACATATGCATAATGCTTTATAACCTTTGTCATAGATGTACATAGATGTTCATAATCACAGTCATAAAGTGTTCCAAATATAAATAATTTATATAAAATATAAATAAATAACAAAATTACATAGCTTTATAACACAAAGTATATAAAATGCATTATAATATAAAGTTCACATGGTCAAAGTTGCTTTCTTAAAAATCACCTATAACTGGGAGTTTTTTCTTGCCACTGTCACTTCAGCTTGCTCATTTGGGCTTCAGGCTCGGAACGTAAAGCTGCTATAAGACAATGTAGTACTATTAATTACCACTACCACTACTCATTTCTCTCCATTGGCTCCCTGTAGCTGCTCGTATTCAGTACAAGAAACTGACTCTGACCTACAGGGCAGTCTCTGGATCTGCCCCCTCTTACCTTCACTCTATAGTTTCACTTCAACTCGTTCACTTTGCTCTAGTGATGAATGTCACCTGGTGATTCCACCTCACCGAGGAGCTAATTCTCACTCCTTTGCATTCATCACAGCAAAATGGTCGAACGATCATCCCAACTCTCCATCTCTCTCTGTGAGTCACTCGGTATCTTTAAGAAACAACTTAAAACACATCTCACAAACAAACACCTCATATAAAATATAAAAAAGGGGGGGGGGGGTGCAGGATAGGATAATGATCAGGTTTAATACATACTATAATGTAGCTGGTAGCTTTCTGAACTACTGACTTGTGTTATTCTCATTTGTAAGTCGCCTTGTCATCTGCTAAATGACTACACGTAAATGTAATGTAAATGTAGTATTATAAAAAATACTTTTAAATTAATTTAACACATCTACCTCGATTATAATATCAGAGGCGGTGTTGAATGTTAAAACAAGGAGGTGAACCAAAATGAAGTGACCTGTAAGTATAACTGAAAACATAAAAATGTGAAAAGTCATGTTTAAATCACAATGATGGTTGTGAATTGCACAAGTTATAAGGCAGTACACTATGTTCTTAATTTATGCAATGACGGTTTTATACAAACATTTGCGTAGAGTAGGGTCATGTTTAAACTGAACCTGATGCAAATTTAAAATTTACCTATGTTGTCTACATATCTAAACACGCCCCACTAGCACCTTATCCTTTCTTGTGATCATGGTTCAGTGTCAGTGTTTTACTTTTACCTTTTACCTTTGATGAAAAGCCCATAGGATTTAGTGATTTGTTTGGGTTAATTACTTTTTAACATTTGTACATCATCTTAACTTTACATGCATTTGCACTATTTCTAAATTTCTTTATTGTGTTTGGATAAGATGCAACATAAAAATAGTTAAAACAGACACACAAAAAAAAAAAAAAAAAACACTTGGTAAATCCCAACAATTACTGTCTTTTATAAAACAATTATATACACTACAATTATATACACTATAAGTTTTAGAACACCCCAATTTTTCCAGTTTTGTTATTGTTAACTATTCGGTTTAGTGTCTTGTTGCACTCTGAAATAAAAGCAGAGCACAAATAAATAATTGGAGTTAAAGAAATCATAAAATATATAGACCAAATTGTATTTTATACTTTTGACATCGAAGTACCAACCTCTGGCAGATATAACAGCTGAACATACTCGTTGCATTATGTCTATAATAACCGAGAAATTTAAGTGTTTTCCAATTTATTTTTTGTTGGGAATTCCTAACTATTGAGGGTACAATGTAAATATGAAAAATCACTATTAATAGACAATATTTGGTCTAACTTTCTTCCTTCCATAAAATGCGCTTGAATGTCATATTGGAGAGAAAGAAATGGGCGGTTCCCAGCCAATCATATTTCATATCATTGGAAAGCCCAGACTGTTCTTTTCATAAGACAACAGGAATTTATAGAATATCTCAAAAATATAATTTGTTACGTATGTAAAACAAATGTCCATTACAGAGGACAAAAGTTTATGGGTTGGTTCCCAGGAGGATATACATGTAAATCTATTTTCTTTTCCAGAAAGTTCTTCTCAAAGCAGTTGCAGAAGTTTCTATAAATTGTGGCATTTGTATGTTGCTTTGATCTTACTCTTCTGTCCAGTTCATCCTAAACCAGACGGTGCTACCACACTCCATGTTTTCAAGCCTACCATCTTTTTTTGATCCTAAATTATTCCTGACAGAGCTCGGACTTAAGTTTTAGGTCATTATCTTGTTGTAGGATAAACCTCTGAGCAACTACACGCATACCAGAGGGTACTGCATGGCTCTCAGAATGCTATGGTAGTCATTTTGGTTTCATTGTGCCTCAATTACACATCCTCCCCCATGTTTCACAGTTGATGAAACCACTTTCGCCTATTTAACCACAAACAAAGATTTTGCATGATAAACCAAAGACTCATACCTTTTTCCAGTCCTCATTAGTCCAGTCGTGGTGTTTCATGGCCCAAGCTAGCCTCATTTTTTGTTTCATTCTGACGTCATAGCGATGGCTTTCTTGCTATAACTCAAACGTGCAGCTTGTAGTCTTTCGTTCACAGTTCAAACAAAGACTTGCTTTCTACGACTATTTTTAAGCCATGTTTCAAGCTGTTGTCCTGTGAGGTGCCAATCACGCAAGCAGTTAACTTACAGAAATTTGCCCTCCAATTCAGTTGTGGTTTTGGGTCTGCCAGACCACTTCCTGTCAGAGTTTCCCCCTGCTTCTGAGTGCCTTTTAATGTTAAAGAAAACTGTCCTCACTGTGTATTGACTTTTCTTTTGTTATTTTTTTTCTAGCAAAGACTTGTGTCTTGTGTCTTGCAACACACTACTTTCTGCAGTAATCTGTTGAGCAGCAGTACTGTTCATCTGATTCTCAAAATAAAATGGTACCACAGTGTGTCCATCACTGATTTTTTCGTAGACAGAGAGGGTTATAAGCAATGAAGGAAATTAATAACACCTGTAGGAACACACATTAATAGCACCAGCTTTCAAAGCTTTATCATCCTTTGTTAATACAGAGCAGCTTTAATTAGAATTTCGTTTAATGTTTTTTTTTTTTTTTTTTTTTTTTAATTCTGGCAGGTCAGCATCTACCATTTTCCTCTTTCAGGCTATTCACTGAACGACTTGAATTTCAATAAATATAGTATAGTGTATAGTTATAAGTGCGAGGGTACTGATGGGGGGGGGGGGGCAGGTTAAGGGGCAGAGCCTGTAAACAGGAGGCAGAGTTGGAAGTCATATCAGGTAAATGTTAACACCTGCAATTAATTAACATGTGTAATGATCTCTTTCTGTGGGCAGTAACAAGAAGCTGGAAGCAGGCAGGAAATATAGTTACCCATGTTAATGAACACATGATATAAACTGTGTACAATATGTACGATATAATATTGTGGCGCGAGGAAGTATGATGGGCAGACGCAGAATTTTGGCAAATAGTATTTTTAAGGAATGAGACATTTAACTTTAATGATTTGGATTTGTAAGTGTTATGGGTCAGGATGCATGAACACTACACAAACCTCCGCTAAAAGTACATACTTTGAATACATATCTTTCAAGAGATGTATACAAATTAAGAATGTGCTGTTAAGATTGACCATTTTTAATGCAACTAGGACTTTTACATAGCAAAACCGTTTGGTGCAAGTTAAATTTTGCAAACGCTTTTTGTGTTCACTAACATGTTAAGCATATTACATTTTAAACCTGTATAGATCTTATGTTATGTAGATCTATATGTTACTTTATCTCACTTCTCACAAATCTACAATGTTAATGGGACTGTGAGATTCTTTCTGTTTTTTTTTTTCTCTTTTTCTCTTTCATCTTTTTTTTGTTATATTTTTGAATTGATATCCTGTTGTGTACTCCATCATCCTACAGTTTTCAATTTTAATATGTTTAAAGCTAAAATTGGTTTACTGGTATTTTTTTATTTATTCCTTAAAAAATACCATTAAGAGCTCCTTAGTGTCGCCGACTCAAAATCTGATTGTTTAGACATTAGTCTGTGTTTCAGATATTTCTAAGACTTAGAGAAGGCCTTACAGGTCCTGATGGCTGATTAAAATGTAATTAATTAATTACATTTAACTAATTAATTAATACAACATTCAGTTTTAAAAGCTAATTGGAATCAAATCAACTGTCGCCAGAAAAATACTAATTACACAGATGGGTGTGAAACTGGGTATGTTGTTGCCTTCAAGCATCTGAACATGTGTGTATGTGAAAATAAATTCATCTGACATTCTTGGATTTATAAATTCTCATTTTAGCGTTTATAAAATAAATATTTAGTTTGGTAACAAGGTCACGGATAAGATTTCCGTTCTATGACACATCCAGGAAGTTTCTGTGTGTGTGAGGGGAAAGGTCCACCACTGCTCCTGATTTAGCAATGTCTTCCTGTAGCCTAACGGACAGTTATGTAAAGGTACTGATTTGCCTGTTTAACCAGCACACAAGTCATTCTGAATGAACGAAATGTTTTTTTTTTAATAGATATTTTAATCATAAGTGTTGGCTATCAGTAAGAAGGTTGTGGGACTCAGGTCCACTGAAGTTACCAATGTGGGTCCTTGAGCAAGGCCCTTAACCCTCATTGCTCCAGGGGGGCTGTATTAACCCTGTGTGCCCGCATCTGCTAAATGACAAAATGTAATATAATCAACATTAATAGGAATAAAATTCGACAGGAATATTATTCCACAATAAAAAAAATATTTAATTCTTTGCTCCCTATAAATTTATTGCTTGTAAAAATTACAATTATGAACATGCCGCAAAAAAAACATGAAAAATGGGGGGGAAATGATGCTTTTTCACAAAAGTAAAAAAAAAAAAAAAAAAAAAAAAAAACATTCAGGTTTCTTTGCTCTTGGGTCATGTTGGAAAAATAAATTCAAACTTTCAATATCCTGAAACATTTCTGCTCTCCATAAAAATGTTCCATTTCAAAATCATACAAGTTGGTCCAGAAAACGTTAACGCTGGAACATTAATACCAATAATAAAAATAGATTAATGTCAAATGATCTTGCGGACCAGATAGAATTGTAGTATGGGCCAGATATGGCCTGCGGAACCTTGAATTTGACACCTATGCATTAAATAATGTGTTACTCTATCAGCTAGTTGTGTAGCAGCAGTGCGATGCATAAACTCATGACTTTTGGAAATGTACAAGTTCATTAATGAAAACAGTAATGTTAGTGGTTTTAACCATTTCATGGTAGTTGGTGCCAAATGAGCTGGTTGATTGTGCTGAACTTTTAAGATGTTAATGCACAACTGCCTCCAGTGTTAAAGTCAGTAGTTGTCTTTGAATGCAAGTGCTTTATGAAGGAGATAAACAGACTGGTTTAAGCTGATAGAAATGGTAACTAATTAAGGCTCTTTGGTAAAGATTTGGGATATTAATCACGTTGTATTATACCATATTTTATATACGTATATTATGGTAAATGTATTGTAGTATTTCTAAAGCTTCTTCGCTCATCCAACTCTGTTCAAGGATGGTTATCATCACACATACAACATCCTTCCTTATCCTTTATGCCAGTATCTTGATCAACTAGTGAAGGTCACTGTGGAGTCATTAGGCCAAAGTTTAATATATAAGAAAACAAAAGAAAGCAGTTTTCTCTTATGTTGCTGTCAAACATTATATTGTTTCTATTTTATCAGCAAAGTCTTTTAGCAATCGTTTTGGCAATTCTCATCTGATATAAATATCTATATTATGTTGTTATAATTGTAGTTTTGCAAACTTTTGCCTTGATCCTTTATTACTTATTCTAGAGCCTTGAGTTTTTAGGGCAGAATCAGTAGGATTGTTTCTTAACTTACCATCTGTCTTTATTCATTCCTGCATTATTTTCCACTTAATCCTCTACTAGGGTCATGGGGGTGGAGTTGGGGGGGGTTGCCCATGCTTATTCCCATGCCCATCCAGGGGAGAACGTTTCGGGCGCTGGGCAGATACACCCAGGACAGGGGTGCAATCTATCTGTGGGCACACACTCACTCACAAACACACTCTATATGGGTAAATTTGGAGCATATGATTTACCTTGATTTACCATCGTGCCTCACCTTCTGTCTATGTTTATTATAACTATTTTTGTAGAAGTTCAACATCTGACTGTGTTTTATTTCAACTCAAAATGAAAGTCTATTTTGCAGGTAACTCTTTGTGTACTATTTAAGGAAGTGGCAACAGAAGACCTGAAATGTGGGCAGTGTAGTCTCCAATCTAATACTGTCCAGTTTGACATTTTCTCTTTAGGAACCAGTAAGACTTTTACCTCAATTATTTACTTTAAAGCAATCAGAATCAGAATACTTGGAATACAGAATACAAAAATCCCTGGAGGGAAATTGCTTATATTAATTTCTATATATTATTAGCTTTTTCCACTAGTTAACAAAGTTTCTTTGATCTTCCCAAATTGTTTTCGACATTTTGTTGAATTAATTACCACAGCGACCTTCTCATCCTTTCCAAACATTCAGGTTTAGTATGTAGTGTAGTTTTGATACTCACCAGAGCAGTAAATAGTTTTCTAATTCCTTACTATCCAAATTTGCTGAGCCAGTAAAGCCAGCCCATGTGCCTAAAGGATTTAAGTGTTGTTTGTTGTTTCTTTTCTCATGTACACCTTCTTGTAATAAATATTTATTTGAGCTGATGTTGCTTTCTATCAGCTCAAACCAGTCTGGCATTTCTCCTCCAGTCTCTTTCAGACACTTTCAACCAAAAAACTGCATCCTACTAGAATTTTTGTAGCATTTCCTGGAAACTTTAGAGATTGCTGTGCATAAAAATCCCAGATCAGTCAGTCTACCACAAAAACAAGTCCAAGTTGAAAGTAACTCATGGCTTACAATTATTGGCAATAAGCCTCAATGCAAATTGCTACCATGTGATTGGCTGATTAGATATTTGCTTTTGAAGAGATGGATAAAAGGGTCTAATTATTTTTATTGTTGCTGGACCTGTCACTTGTTTTCTCAATGAATAATTAAGTCCATAAAATGTTTGGTCCATAAAATGTATACTGTAAACTGTCAGTTAGTGTTTCCAGAAGTCACATATGACATGTATGATAATGCTGCGGACAATTCTTTCTATAAATATCTTGTATTACAAAGTTTATTTCACCGCCATGAAACCACAAAGAAGGAATCAGTGTTTTTACCTTAAATGAATTAAGTGATTCATTGTTGCATCTGTAGTCTAGACAATTTTTCACTTTGTTTTTATAAAGTTTCAATGAATCAGAGTATGAGCATTTCATTGCATTGCAAAACAAAAATAATGACTGCTGAATGTGTAGTTGCACTTTAGCAGTAATTAGTGACCTGCAGCGTTATTGTTAGCTAATGTATGCACTGTAGCATCTATTAACCACTGGAGTAACGGATGTGGTGGTTATGACTGCAGCACTCTTCAGCATAATTATGGCGTCCTGGTTCTGTAAGTTTTATGATATAGCATATACGTATGGATGTACTGAAAACTGGCCATCAGTGTTAACATCAGACCTGAATGACCATCAATGAAGCAATCATTTTTGTGAAATTAACCTGAAACAAGAATGCACACAGCTGCTTTGTGAACACAGGAAGTTGCTCTGGCAGATGGCAGAGATGGCTGCACATTTGTATTTTAATTGAAAACAAATACTAAGACCATAGTCTAGAGTTCATTCCACACCACTGATCACAGTCTATATTCAGGTGCAGATGAATACTTACAGTAATAGGTAATTCCCAGAGGTAAAATCGACCACTTAATTGTTATAAAGACTCTATGTTTAATGACATCCGGCTCGATGTTCAGCCCTCTTTTGCAGCTTTAACTGTTTCTTTAACTATGAGCTATATCTCTGGGTACTATTGACTGTTCAATCAAAGGAGCATTGGCCTGCAGATCGCTTGCTCCTTCATTTTAAAGGTATTGGATGAGGTTGGGGTCAAAGCATTATGTCGGCCAGTTAAGTTCTTTCACACCAACCTCAAGTTCAAGTTTAGTTTATTTATTTATTTAGTGCTTTTTAGAATAGTCCATTGCACCAAAGCAGCTTTACAGTGTTTTAGGAGTGAACCTTCAAAGAGCAAGCTGAAGCAAGAGTGGCAGCAAAAAACTTCCTAGTGTTGTTGAAGAAACCATTTGAGGACCATGGCTCAGTGTGGGACAATTAGGGCTGTGGCGATCGGTCGTCAGCAAATACATGGACATCAATATTTTTTGTTTTTTTCCCCCCAATATTTATTAATGTTATCTTTTGATTCCTAAAATTCGTTCGTTCAAAGGAATGCTTTAACTCAATGCGCATGACGTCATTGGTCAGCGCCACTCAAAAAATAAATGGCACTGCAGCTGAGCCAGAGACAAGTAGTAAAGTGCGTTACAAAAGTTTTTAAGGAACATCAAAGTATAGAGCTACTTTAAATTGGTTGATGACAAAAACGTTATTTGTACACTTTGCAAATCTCTAATGGAACAGCGTGATGCACGCACACCTTAAATGGAAGCAGAAAGAAAAAGGCAAAGCCACTGCTTTCTGTTAGTGATTTTTCAATAGTAAAGACTGATGGTAAATGTTTTGATTAAATAGTGGACTAGATAGTGGAGTGTTGCCTTGGTGCATGATGAGACATGATAATCCCTCATCTCTTTTATTTTAGCTATAATTTTAAGCCACAATTTATTGTGTATGGATTGTTATTCACAAACAGTATAGTTTTAATAAATTCGATTAATATAAATTAATAGGTAATAAGATAAATTATTTTTCATTAATAATTATTTTTTCCCAGGGCAGGGTGTCAATCTATGGGTGGGCACACACTTACTTAAACAAACACACTATGTATATGGGCAATCTAGAGCATGCAATTCACCTTGAATCCATGTTTTTCGACTATGGGAGGAAATCGAAGAACCTGGAGGAAATCCACATGGACACAGGGAGAACATGGAATCTCCACCTAGATCGGAATTTGAACCTGGAATCCCCAGCGCTGAGAGGTGGACATTACTAACCACTAAGCCATCGTGCCATCCCAAATCTAAAGTTATGGGAAAACAAAAGTATGTGCTGACTGAATTATATATGTCAGAACATAAAAAAGCAAAAAAAAAAATAATAATTTATTAAAATTAAAGCGATAGATTGACACTCTGTCCTGGGTGTATCTGCCCAGCGCTCGAAACGTTCTCCCCTGGATGGGCATGGGGTAGAGTACTAAGCGGAAGATTATGAATGAATGAAACTTAAAGCCAGTAGTTCAATAGACCTTAGCAGCAATGCTTATTGTTATTTTGTGACTTTTTTTAGTTCCTCTTTTTGTTCTGGAAAGATTTTGATCAGTGCACATGGTGTTAAACTGTCAAGAATGGGGATTTTTTCTTTTATGGCGACCTCGGAAAGATTGGCAGTAATATTATAATTTGTAAATTTGTATAATTTGGCTATTGTAGCATATATATATATATATATACAGTTGTGATCAAATTTATTCAACCCCCACTGAAATAAAGTGTTTTGGCCAGTTTGACATTGATTTGGATCATTTCAGTCATCTTATTTACAATTATATCAAAGAGGCACTTATAAATTAGACAAATATAACATAATATTTATGATGGAATAACCACAAATGTCTTTACTGTGCTCACATCATTATCAGTTTTATTCAACCCCCTAGTGACATTATTTTTTAGTACTTAGTACAACATCCTTTTCCAGTTATGACAGCTTTTCATAGCTTGACACAAGTGTCTTGCACTTGGGTATCTTAGCCCATTCTTCATGGGCAAAAGCCTCCAGTTCAGTCACATTCTTAGGCTTGCGCACTGCAACTGCCTTCTTTAGGTCCCACCAGAGGTTCTCAATTGGATTTAAGTCTGGTGATTGCGATGGCCACTCTAGAATGTTCCAGCCTTTCATGTTCAACCATGCTCTAGTGGACTTGGATGTGTGCTTCGGATCATTGTCCTGTTGGAAGGTCCAACGTCTCCCAAGCCGCAGGTTTGTGACTGACTCCATCACATTTTCCTCCAAGATCTCCTGGTACTGAAGGGAATTCATGGTACCCTGCACATGTTGAAGCTTTCCTGTACCATTAGAAGCAAAACAGCCCCAAAGCATAATTGACCCCCCGCCATGCTTCACAGTAGGCAAGGTGTTCTTTTGTTCATAAGCCTGGTTCTTCCTCCTCCAAACATAGCGCTGGTCCATTGTCCCAAACAGTTCTAATTTAGTTTCATCTGACCACAGTACACTGTCCCAAAACCTTTGTGGCTTGTCCACATGACTTTTGGCATACTGCAGTCGACTTTTCTTGTTCTTTGGAGTCAGCAAGGGGGTGCGCCTGGGAGTTCTGGCATGGAGGTCTTCGTTATGCAGTGCGCGCCTTATTGTCTGAGCTGAAACTTCAGTGCCCACATCTGACAGGTCTTTTTTCAGTTCCTTAGCAGTCACGCGGGGATTTTTCTCCACATTACGCTTCAGGTAGCGCACAGCAGTCGCGGTCAGGATCTTCTTTCTGCCACGACCAGGTAACGTTTCCACTGTGCCCTTTAACTTGAACTTGCGAATGATACTTCCGATAGTGTCTCTTGGAATTTTTAACAACTTCGCAATCTTTTTATATCCATTGCCATTCTTGTGAAGAGCAATAACCCTTTCTCTTGTCTTCTGGGACCATTCTCTTGCCTTCACCATGCTTGTAAACACACCAGTAGATGTCTAGAAGGAGCTGAGTATCACAGTCCTTTTAAATCTGCCTAATTGGTGCTTATCATGCTTGATTGCTGCTCGTTGACATCCACAGTTGTTTTCAATACCTGATTGAAAACACTGGAATGAACCTCTGTTCTTATGAGTGGTAGTTGTAAAGGGGTTGAATAATTGTGTCAATGAAGAAATCACAAAAAGGCCATTTAATACTTTATGACAAAAACAATTGATGCTATCTTAGTTGCATTTAGTTCTTTAACAAGTCCTTGTAAGATTTCATTATGAACACAATTACAAATGTGCACTGAATTCCATAAAACCCTTCGCAGCATTGGGGGTTGAATAAATTTGATCACAACTGTATATATATATATATATATATATATATATATATATATATATATATATATATATATATATATATATATATATATATATATATAAATATATTTATTTATATAGCGCTTTTTAGAATGCTACATTGCATCAAAGCAGCTTTACAGTGTTTTAAGACCGAACCAAGCTGAATCAAAAGTGGCAGGAAAAAAAAAACTCCCTGGTGTTGTTGAAGAAATCTAGTGAGGACCACGGATCTTTGGAGGACAATATCATTATAGACCTTGCTTGCTTTTTTTTTAGGTACAGTTATTTGTAGGGTAGATGCTTGATTGATTATACACAAGTGGAAAGAAACCAATCTGGAGATCCATACCAAAGGCATTTTACAAAGTAGCTTAGATTAGGCCATCCTTTTACTCACACAAATGTATGTGTATGTATGTTTATTTTGGAATTGTCCCTTATAATTTAAAAGTTGTTGGGTTTATACACAGTTGCTTACTTGCAGAACCAGTCACACTTTAGTAACGATGGCTGCATTTTGAAATTAGGTTTGTTGATACCTAAAAACTAGAGAAACTATTTCTGTTTCATATATAACTCATATTGAACTCATAAATTCCTTTGATGATACAGCGGGTCATCTGTAGAAGTCAAGGCAATAAGTGCCAAAAAGAAAAGCAGAACTGCTTGTTTGCTAAGCAGAAAAACTGTGAGAAAACCCACACATGACAAATAAAGACTTGCCGAATGCTTTTACTGACGTGGGGTTAATGTTGCACAATTTTATAGCACACATGTTTTTTTAAAGTGTAAACCAAACATGTGAACTACACCCAGGCAAGAACAAAGGCAGCATGGCATGTATAAAATCAAATTTTAGATTTTCAACCACACAAGTAGCAGCATCAAGTAAAAAAGACATTTATCTGTGCTCAGTTTTTTGGCGTTGCTAAAGCGTTTTGACAGTTCACTTTTATTTCAATTCATCTGACTTTAATGTCATTAGAGTATTGATGGCTGCATTTATTTCCCCACAGGAACGATTACAATTAGTCCTGTCATAGAAGGTCAGACCATTCAGTCGTCCAATTAAGCTATCTGCATGTCTTTAGAAGTTGGGTGAAAACTGGAGCATTTGGCATAAACTTACAAGACCAGAGGCAGGACATACTGTACAAAGACATGATCTTCTTATCCATCAAACCAAAGACGCTCTTGCTTTTGATACAGAGGCATTAACAGGATATGGGTGTGATACAATGGCTGTGGTAGCAAGCAACCCAAAGTGTTAGGTTAGTCAGTGATTAGTGTGATGGGCACTTTATCTCAAAGGGGCTCAAATTTTAAGTCTATAATAAGTTGCCAATGTGGCCCCTTGAGCATGGCTCTTAACCCTAATTGCCCCATTGGTGTTTTATGGATGACCCTGTGTCCTTGGGATACTTGGAGCTGAAAGTTGCTTTGGATAAAGCATCGTTGAAATGACCCTCTACATAAGGTTTATAATTCTCTGACTATTCTCTGCTTTGGCCCAATTAAATAAATAAAGATTCAGCAGAAGAACATTTTAGTGCAGAGTGTTTACTTCATGCACCTTAAAATCCAACAAACATGTAATTTGTTTAAATATGCCCAAGCATGTTGAGTAACAGTTTTGACTTTTAAACTCCATACCCATGTGACCTAGCCATGTGTTGGAAGAGAAGATCTTTTGACCGTAGCCACTGAAACCTTTGTAACAACCTCAAATGCAATGTGTCAACGTTGATAGCATCTTCTAACAAACCTCACCCGTATGTGACTGAGCTGCCTCTGACGGGTTCCATATTGAAATGAGTATGCAGTTTTGTTTAGATTGTCATTGTACAAAATGACATCCACCAACGTCACTTATCTAAGATCACAGCTAACAAATAAAAATGAAATGTTATAATGACTTTTACACTGGGGGGCGGCACGGTGGCTTAGTGGTTAGCACGTTCACCACTCAGAGCTCGAGATTCCCGGTTTAAATGCCAATCTGGGTGGAGTTTCCATGTTCTCCCCGTGTCAGCATGGG
The DNA here is from genome assembly GCA_019802505.1 of Corydoras sp. C115. Lineage (NCBI taxonomy): Eukaryota > Metazoa > Chordata > Actinopteri > Siluriformes > Callichthyidae > Corydoras > Corydoras sp. C115. The sequence goes on from JAFMOC010000012.1 coordinate 6,578,458, forward strand.
TTTCCTCCTGGTTCTCCGGTTTCCTCCAACAGTCCAAAAACACGGATCAAGGTAAATTGAATGCTCTCAATTGCTCCATATAGAGTGTGTTTGTGTGTCTGTGTGAGTTCTCCCCTGTATGGCCTCTAGAGAGAGAGAGAAACTTACTTACTTACTTCCTTACTTACTTTCTTGATCTCAAAGGGAACTTTAGGGCAACCAGCAGCTGTACAATATAGCACAAGGTAAACAAATGAAACAATTTCAGAATAGGAATATATAACTAAAAAATACATACATATATACATATACAGTATATATGATACAGTCTAATTAGCTGATATAGGGGAATATTGATGGAATATCTGAGTGTTCATTGATTCATACATTCTTTCTATTTATCTCATAATGCAAACACATGGAGAAGCGCATAAAAAAAAAAACTCTTTGGCTGTACTTACAAATAACATAATGTATACATGAACTAATGCCATAAGTGGATATTTATGATTTTTCTATATTTTACATTTAGTCATTTAGCAGACGCTTTTATCTAAAGCGACTTACAAAGCAAGCACTGGTTTGGCCTCAGTATCCCTGGAGCAATTAGGGTTAAGGGTCTTGCTCAAGGACCCACATTGGTAAATTTAGTGGTCCTGCGCATTGAACCAACAACCTTCAGATTAACTTAACACCCTAACCACTGAGCTGCCACGCCCTTTACCTTCATCACCAACAAGTTGTATGTACTGACCTTTCCTCCAAATCTGTCTCAATTTAGATGATTTTAATTGGCTTGCTTATTTCATTTGTGTTTCATTTCTTTTGTCGTCATTGTCTTAATGGTCCTAACCTCTGCTTGACAGTGGTGAATGGAAAGCAGTTTGATTTGTAGGTTTTCCGGTTATAAAGAGCTTTTAAACAAACAGGTTTTGAGGATTCAAACAACAAAAGCATCTAGAAAACAGGGAAAAATAGTTTTAGAGAACTATGGATCAGGACAGATTAACGCAGAGAACACAAATGAGAGTTGCCATTCTGACTGTAGAAACTGAGAGTAAGAAACTATTTTTATCTACAAACACAGAACTGTGCCCATCCCTTTACCTGTAAATACAAAGGCTAACCGGAGACGAGTGAGTACGTATCAATATCTTAATTACTTATTACTTATGAAATGAGGTTTGAACGTTAAAATACTTCACATGTAACAGTAAGGTCTGGTGGTGGGAGCATGATATGGAATTGTTTCTGGTAGTATCCAGATTACAGAAAAAAAAAAGATAAATTAAATTCGGTATGGACAAAAAAATACGTTTAAAAAGATTCCATGTCATGATGACAGGCAGACTCCTAACCGGTTGCATTATAAGAAAGGAATGGTATTGGAGGCCAGTAGTAGAAACCAGTAATTTCAACTAGAGCACCCGACATTGCGGTGCACTGACAATAACAACCTTAAGCCTGGTCAAGAAAGCTCCCCAGCACCTCTGTTTCCTGAGGACTCACACTTGTCCACAGCTTCAGTATATTAGTCAACTTGTACTGCTGTGCGATTGAGAGCATCCTGACCAGCTTTATCACCATCTGGTATGGGAATTGCACTGTTGGCCGAAAGGCACTACAACGGGGTAAAACAGCACAGAAAATAACCTCACTACCATCACTCGAGAACGTTCAGCAGAAGCACCGTCTTCGTAGAGCTCGCAGCATTCTTAATGACTCCTACCACCCTGCTCCTATTTAACCACTTGCCCTCTGGTAGGCACTTATGGTACCTCTGGGCCTGGACTAGCAGATAAAAAAAAACAGCTTTTTCCCCAGAGCTGTCTGCTTACTTAACTCTGACAATCAATAAAACCTTCTGTTCTATTCTCCAGTTTTGATACCATGCCACTAAATCTTTTAAGTCCAAGCTGTATATTCTATACATGCATATGCATAGTAACATACATACATATACATTTTTTTATTCATTTATAGCTGTTATTCTCACTGTACGCATGTAAATAGCCTCTATCTTCCACTCATCGCATTTCACCATTTTATGTATAGCCTTTTGTATATTACATGTATATTACTCGGTTTACATTTACCATAGTCTATCTCACTCTCTCTCTCTCTCTCTCTCTCTCTCTCTCTCTCTCTCTCTCTCTCTCTCTCTATCTCTCTCTATCTCTCTCACACTCTTTCTCTGTACACACACATATATATATACACATAAGTATGTACATATTGTATCTATTGCATATTCTGCACTTGCCACTTTGCACTTCTGCTTAGATGCAGAACAATATCTTTTTGCCTTGTACTTGTACATGTGTACTGACAATAAATTTGAATATAATCTATCCATCCATCCATTATCTTCCGCTTAATCCTCCGCTAGGGTCGCGGTGGGGGGCAGATACACCCAGGACAGGGCGCCAATCTTTCGCTGGGCACACACTCATTCACACAAACACACACAGACACACTATATATGGGGCAATTTGGAGCATTCCATTTACCATGATCCATGTTTTTGGACTGTGGGATTAAACCGGAGAACCCGGAGGAAACCCGCATGGACACTGTTGGAACATGGAGATTTGAACCGGAAATCCCCCTGTGAACGTGCTAACCACTAAGCCATGGTGCCACCCTGAATCTAATCGAATCGAATCTAGTAAAATATCTAAAAGAAATCCAAATTCACGTCAAACTCAAAGCAAATTCACATGCTTTTAAGTGCACTAGGGATGTTGACACTTCCATTACATTTATATTACATGGACTTATTTTGCAGACACTTTAATTTGGTGTGTCTTACAAGTGGGACAACAAAACCAGTCAGTGAGTTAAGGAGGAACCTGCTAATCTGCTGTATTATCAGTCATGATCATTACTCACTCTGTTTTAATGTGTTGTATTTATAGATAATAAACTTACAAAAGGTTCCCATGGAATATATGTGTACAATCTCCATTCCAGTTCATGTCAAAGGCCTTTGATTGGATTGAGGTTATTGCATTGTGCAGGCTGGTCAAATTCATCCACACCAAACTAAACCCAATCATGCACAGTCAGTTAAAAAAAACACTTTTTACATTAAATTTGATGAAGTCAGCATTGCGGAGTCCTTTCTGCTTATTTTTTTTTTTTTTTTTGAAATGGTGCAAAAAATCACAGAAATAAATGGAAGCTTGGAGTTTAATCCAATCGAACATGCCTCCTCACTGTTTCATCCTGTACTTTCATAAGCAGGAGTTCAACATTAGTATGACAGAGCTTGGAAAACAGAAGAATATTAATATGATTTTTGCTCACTGTAAAAAAAAAAAAAACATTTTCTACTTTGTTGGTTGCTAATTAATGTATTGGTGCCTGAGCTCCTAAATATTATTTCCTTCATGAATTTATATATCCATAGACACATCTGTATGCCTGCAACTCTGTATTAGTATCTATGGGTTTGATATTAGAATTATAGTGAGCTTATTCATAAGATAAAGATATAAAAGTCATGTATCCTTCTTGCTCCATTGTCTGAACTCATCTTATTTTTGCTTCATTGTCTTTTTTTTCTCCACTTACTTCATAGATTGACTCTAGTTTTATAATTACGGACTGTAGTACATCTGTTTTCTTTTTTTTGTTGTTGTTCTCTGTTCTCTATTGGTCAGGACCATCTCAGAACAGGTACAATTTGGGAGGTGCATTGTTAATTGTCAGTTTTGCAGTAAATCGATGCGGTGAGGGGGTTTTAGTGCAACAGTGATGTTGTAGTTTCATTTGAACACCTCAGTGACACTGCTGGGATAGGAATAATGTACAGATGGACTACAAAGATAAACTGAAATCACAATTGCATTTCATCCATCCAGCCATTATCTTCCGGTTTATCCTCTACTAGGGTCGCGGGGGGGTTCCCCATGCCCATCCAGGGGAGAGTGTTTCAGGCGCTGGACAGATACACCCAGGACAGGGTGCCAATCCATCGCTGAGCACACACACAGACACACTCACACAGACACACTCTATATGGGGTAATTTGGAGAATTCAACTGACCTTGATCCATGTTTTTGGACTGTGGGAGGAAACCCACATGGACAGGGGAAGAACATGGTACATGGGAGAACAGCGCTGAGAGGCGAACGTGCTAATCAAAAGCCACCATGCCACCTTGCATTTCATTGTTTTTGTTATTATTAATATCGTGGTAGTATTCATTAAAAATAAATATAAGTAATTATATCAATTTTAACTTCATCTCTGTTTCTTTTTCTGCATTGCAGATCATCTTCAGTGGATGAGCTCTTTGATCTGGAACGTGTGGACTCACCCCGTGCCAGGATTTGCCAAGACGTTATCCAAAAAGTGCCTCTGCTGCCCTTCTCTCAGAGAAGTGAGTTAACTCCTAAATCTGTTCATGACATGTCTAATTATTTAGCTTGTAACCATGAAGTAAAGCCTTGCATACTTTACTGTTTGTATGTGTAACATGGGGCAATGAATGCGGACTGGAAACAGAGCTTCATCGAGCATAGTAGCTGGCTTTATTTATACATTATTCCAAATACATTAAAATAGATGTGCTGGGGTTGAAATGCCATGCTGTTGCTTCCTGCAGCTCGTTGCCAGAGTGTTCCATGAGGCATGCGATATTCCTGGTTTTGAAGGATGCACACACTCATAAGAGTTAAACAGAGATATATGTTTTTGTTTTGTACACTGTTGTCTGTATGTGCAGAGTCTTTATTAGCTGTTTATAAATGGAATGGCGTGAAACTGTTTGAGTGTCTGGTTGTTTTAGTGTAAAGTGATCTCTATCGTCTGCCAGAAGGAAGGAACTGAAATACTGTGTCCAGAGTATGAGGGGTCCGTGATAATTTTCTCTGCCCATTTCTTGGTTCTTGAGGAGTACAAGTCCTGCAGGGTGGGCAGAGGTGCACCAATGATTTGGATACAGTAAATGAATGAAATCTGATCCATTTGTTCCTGCACGACACACTTTAACATACCACCATATTAGTGTCACTGCAGTGTTGAGAACCCATCACCAAAATAACTTACTTTGGTGGTCTTGTGGGATTCCTGACCCTAGAGAACAGACTAAAGGGAACAAAAGTGGAATTTGTGCAATTGTAGAAGAACTAAATGTATTTGCATGTTAGTGTAGAAACAAGGAGCTTTACTTAAAACCACCTTGGTGTATATTGTAATTTTCTTTTTATTGTAAATTGTGGTGGAGAGATTATGAAGAGAACATAAGCAGGGTGGAGTGGAAGACATGGTGTTGCAGATGATCTGTGATTGACAGGTATCTGCCAGAGTGAAATGAAAGTTTAGAAGACAGTGGTGAGATCCGCTATGTAACTGCCTACCTGAACTGTCCAATAATCTTTTTGGTTCCTGCCCCTTTAAGGACATTAAGAACATTCGTTTTGGGGCTTCCAAATTTAGAATGAAGTGTTTTAAGTGTTCTTTTCTACATTTCAAGGTAGGCTACAAATGAGGCTTTGTTATTTAATGTTTTTTTTAAATACTTTTTAATTCTACTTTACAGTTTTTTCTTATTGTTTTGAAAGATTATATTCTTATTTTCATCACTCTCTAATTCTGTCTAATTATCTTGGTCTCCCTGTCTTTACTGTCCATCTCTTATCTTCAACCCCGTGTCTTCTCGCCGTTTAAGATCAAACGCTTTTATCAGTTTAGACAGCTATGAGGAACTTGATCCATTGCGGTGTGAAAACACCAGTTAATTTTGACATTATTCAAGTATTCAAGTATTTTATTTGTCATTCCACAATATAAAGTACAGTACAGTATATGTGGAACGAGACAGCGTTCCCCAGGAACAAGGTGCTATACATAACAGCTACTACACAACCAACATAAAGTGCACATGTGCAAACACAAGGGTCACAATAAATACAGGACGATACACAGTACAATAAACATTACACAATACACACACAAGTAGTGGTATGAAGTAAACCCTGAGTTTGGTTTGTAAACAGTTAACATTAAGTGGAGAGGTAACAGTGCAGGTGGCTCCTAGTGGTGTAAGCCACATGTGCCAAGAAAAATGTCCCTGATTTTAAAATTCTTAAAGAGTTTGTAATTGCAGCAGTTATTTATAATGTGCAAAAGGTGTGCAAAGATGTGCATAAAGATATTACAGAATGTCACTGTTTATACTTTTTCATTTTAGCTTTGACAGAACAGTAGAATAACATTATTTAGACACACTTGTTAATCTGTTTTCTGTTCTGTTGTTGCCGGTGAAAGTTTGCATTTTTAAGGCTGAGCTGAGCTACAGTCTGTACCAGGTCATTCTCACAATGCGTCTGCAGTTTCTCTTTGCATTAGTAACAGTTTTGATCTACACTGTGATTACACTAACTTGCAAACTATGTGTGTGTGTGTGCACATTTTTGTGTTAGCGTGTGTGTGTGCACGTATGCTACAATCTTTTAGAATTGTTTTGATACTTGTACCAGTACATCTACAGTAGTTATTTAAATACCATTGATACCACCAATACTTACTTTACTAATAACAAATAAAACCGATCTAAAGGGTGATGATGTATGGAGCCCCTAAAGGGACATGAGCAAAAAAAAATATAGAGAGGAACATTTTTTTTTTACTTATTAAGTGGTGCGCATGAGATATTAAGTCGTGCGCACGAGTTAGTAAGTGGTGTGCACGAGTTATTAAGTGGTGCTCACGAGATATTATGTGAATCATAATCTGACAATAAACAGACATGAAGCGCTGTTACAACGATAGCGTTTACACTGGGACATGCGCTCTCTGACACTATGGCTGTTTGACAGATCCACAGATAAATAAAGAACAGGAATATAAATAAACCTTTCTTTCTAGGAATGTAACCCCGGAACGCCGTCTAGTGCTAAGTTCGACCGAACCACGTTTGCATGTTCTCCCCGTTGCTTGGGAATTTCATTTTACCCCCAAAACAGTTAAGCATTGGAGTTAAACGTGGCGATAACACGACTGGATTTCACAGTCTGATTTAATTAAATAACTGTATTTGAATTTTTATAGCTTTTAATCATGCGCTTTATTGTACCAACTTCTATCTAACACGAAAATAATGTCTTATTTTGAAAGACAGTCCGCTGTATTTGATGAGATGAAGTGTACATGAATGAAATTCATATTAATAACTCGTGCGCATTTTATTTATTTTTTACTCCTGTTCCTCTATACTGTCCAGCTCTTATCTTTAACCCCTGTCTTCTCTCTGTTTAGGATTGGACTCTTTTAGCAGTTTGGACAGCTATGAGGAACTTGATCCATTGCGGTGTGGAAACGATGAATCTTTAATCATGGTAGATAAGGTGAGCAGGCGTTTTATTGTTATATATTTACTGAAAAAGCTTGAGAGTGTGTTGGGTTTAATGAATGTGTTTTAATTAGGAATTTTATATTTTGTTATTTGCTGATGCAGACATAAAAAAATAAATGCTAGAATTTAGCTGAAATTAGTCATTAGTCTAATAGTATGGATGGAGCAGATGCCTGCACATTAGGCTTTACTCTATACATAAGTCAATATGTAATTAACACTAAAATATACAATTATAAATTAGGGTAATTATCCTACAATTACTTGTGGTAATGAATCAGTAAACGTATTGCTGTAAGGAAACAGTCCAGCCAACCGTATCATTCATGCTGAGGATTATCCACCAAGATGGTAATTCCTGAAGCTAATAATAGCTAAATTAACATTGTAAATGATCTAGAAGTAATATGAAAATGATACCAGTACTGAATAAACAGACTGTGCTGTTGTCACTGGCCATTACAGATGCTGTACTTTATATTTACATTATATTTGGTTATTTAGCAGATGCTTTGATAAGGTGTGGTAACTCAGTGTTTAGGGTGTTTGGGCTATCAATCTGAAAGTTGTGGGTTCAAATCCCATGTTCACTGAAGTTACCAATGTGGGTCCTTGAGCAAGACCCTTAACCCTCATTGCTCCAAGGGGACTGTATAAACCCTATCGTCTGACCCCAACCACGTTGGGATATTTGTAAGTCACTTTGGATAAAAGCCCCTGCTAAAATGACCAAATGCAAATTATCCAAAGCGACGTCAGGGCAGCACGGTGGCTTAGTGGTTAGCACGTTTGCCTCTCAGCGCTAGGTATTCCCAGTTTGAATCCCAATCTGGGTGGAGTTTCCATGTTCTCCCCATGTCCGTGTGGGTTTCCTCTGGAAATACATGGATCCAAAAACATGGATCAGTCCAAAAACATGGATCAAGGTCAATTAAATTACCCAAATTGTCCCATATATGTGTGTGTGAGTGTGTGTCCAGCAATAGATTGGCGCTCTGTCCTGGGGATATCTGCCCAGTCCCCGAAACATTCTCCCCTGAATAAAGCGGAAGATAATGGATGGATAGCTGGTGTCAGAACACAGGTGCAATGAGGGTTAAGGGGTTTGCTCAAATACCCACCTCAGTAACTTCAGTGGACCTGGGTACTTTCAATGTTACAATACTGATACTTCTGGAGTTTTACTGTAATCGCCAAGAAATGCATTTATAAGCATTGACTCATTAGGAAGATTAACGCTTTAGCGCAAAATTTGGATACAGCAATTGTATTAGTTAAGTTATAATTAAGTAAAAATAAAATAAAGTTTATAATGAATACTGTTTATAATGAATAATGAATAATATTTACTATGGACACTTTTCCCATGTTGTACTTTATTACAAAAATCAGTATTTTTAAATCTGATATTTTATACAAAACACTGTATGAATTAAAGTCAGGACAACTACACATCATGCTTACAGATTTTATGACATCCAATTGTGGTAACCCCTTAGCATCTATAGTGGCATTGTCTGTGAAGACTTTTTTTTTTCAAATGTCCCTCATAATTTTTGCCCAATCATCCAGAAGTGCATTTGTGAGGTCAGATATGCTGGATAAAAGAATTCCTGCTGGGACCTGTGACCTGTAAATTTAGGTCACTACATGTAATCCAACACTGTAAATAATGATAATGATGATGATGATGATGATGATGATGATAGGGTTGTACATTAGTCAGAACATTGATTGATTTGTTTGATGGTCAAACCCTTGGTGGCAGGGGCATTGACAACTGGAAAACGGGAGATGTGGGGTTTGATGGTGTGAGAAAGGTAACTGAGACACCTGCCGGAGGGTTGTGTGCAGGTAAGCGAGAGGTGACGCATGCAGCGGCATCAGGAATGGGAGCTTGTCTGCATGTTAAATTTAATGGTTGAATAAAGTCTAGCCTCTGTCTGAAAAATCCCCGTCTCAGATTCTAATTGTGTCAGTTAATTGTTTAAGTGTAAAACTTGTAAAACCAGGCAGGTTAAATGCAGTTTGGATTTTTTTTAAGCACAGATCCCCATAAATTGTACAATTTTGTGCATAAAAATAATATAAAAATAATATAAAAGTAATTTAAGCATGATTCTATAGTGTGCTTTATGTCTAGCCCCAATCGACAATGCCAGTGTTTGACTTTGTTTTTGTATTTCACAGAGCTTCTTGTCAGTCCCTGGAGTCCATAAGACTCGCTACAGCAGTCTGTGCAGTGATGATGAGGTGTTGGATGATGAACTTTCCTACGATTCTGTGCCAGACAAGTGAGTTATGTTTCCATCTTTCACCCTGCACCTGCTGATTACATAATTAAAAGCACTTTCTGAACTTTCTGTATATATATATTCAGCAAAGCATCCCTCAGTTGTTATAATAATAATAATAATAATAATAATAATAATAATAATAATAATAATCCATTATTAGGGGGGGTTAATGTTTCTGATAAATGTTGGTCTTACACATTCAATTTATTTTTCAGACTACCTCCAATAGCTTTCACTGACGGCTTAGGAGTTTGGTTTTCAAACACAGACTTCATAAAGTAAACTATACTATTTCTGTTTTACCCCACAGTTAATGTGCTTAAATGATAGATAATGTTGCCTAAACAAAAATAACAGCACAATGAATGTTTAATAGCTATGTTTTTCGTAAAAGTAATAAAAAGTGATCAAGCAATTATATCCAAGACTGTACAGCTTGTGTAGAATTTCCAACTCTTGCCATAACAGTCATATTAATTCCTCTGTGCAGTAAAAATGAAACGGGAACAGTGATGTGTTCTGTGTGTACACTTCCCTACCTGTCGACTCTAATGTTACTAGTTCTAGTTTATAGTGTGCAGCAGAATTCTTTAACCCCCTTTCTGTCCTGAAGTGCACTTTTTTGATGCGCACATCCCTTAAGAGTGCAGAAAGTAATGCCCGCCTTGTTTGTTGATGGGCGTGGTAGCTTGGTGGTTAGGGTGTTGGTCTATCAATCACCTTGTAAGTCGCTTTGGATAAAAGTGTCTGCTAAATGACCAAATGTAAATGTAATGTAAATGTTTTTTCTCACTCAGACGCCATTCCTGGACAGAGGACAGCAAGCGAATTTCCAGCAGCCAAAACAGCATCTGCCTGCCTTTTGCAGGGCGAATGTCTGCCACGCCCCCCAAGGATGACTCCACTCCCCAAATTAACCCAGTCATTAAAATGGGATGGCTGGATAAGAACCCTCCACAGGGGTATGGTGTGTGTGTGTGTGTGTGTGTGTGTGTGTGAGGGAGAGAGCTTAATTTCATGGAATTGTTATTATTGCTTTTTAGTCCTTAAATCTAATTTCTAAAACTAAATCTAAAGTCTAGTTTGAGTCTAACAACTGCAATGACACAAATCGTAACAGAATAGAGTAACAGAAGTTCATAGCCAGGCATTTTAGTGACGAGTACTAAACAGTATATTTTCACTGCTGTTCTGATTTATCTAGAAACATTTTAAAATCACTTGTAAACTAGGCCTTTGATAATAAAGCATTGAAAGGGTCGGCATTATTCTGAACAAATCGGGTGAAGGAGGTAGTGCACGATGCGTTAGACCCAAAAATTCTGATGTTTTGCTTTAAACCTTTAAACCACTGAGGATCTTTAACAACTAAACAGACTTTTATTTATCTAATTCTGTTTGCACAACACTGTCCCAACACAGGTCAAAAAACCTTAAAAAATGTGTTGAATATAGTGAGGGCGGCACGGTGGCTTAGTGGTTAGCACGTTCGCCTCTCAGCACTAGGGATTCCCGGTTCGAATCCCCATCTGGGTGGAGTTTCCATGTTCTCCCCGTGTCTGCGTGGGTTTCCTTCGGGTTCTCCGGTTTCCTCCCACAGTCCAAAAACATGGATCAAGTCAATTGAATTCTCAAAATTGCCCCATATAGAGTGTGTCTGTGTGAGTGAGTGTGTGCCCAGCGCCCTGTCCTGGGTCTATCTGCCCAGCGCCCGAGATGTTCTCCCCTGGATGGGCATGGGGAACCCCACTGCGACCCTAATAGAGGATAAAGCGGGAGATAATGAATGAATGAATGAATGAATGAATATAGTGTGATTATATATTTTACAACAATCCAGTGAATTAATGGTTTATTAAAAGGCTAATGTCTGGGGTTCGAAAAGTGACATTAACTTTTTTGTAACAAAAAAACTTGTCACAAAAATCCACTATGTTCATTATAGTTGCAATAAATTATCCAAAGGTGTAGATATACGGGTCATGATTTTTAGGTTTTAATTCGTCCCCCATTTCTAAATGGTGGAATGAACTACCCAAAATTCTCAGTAAGGCTGAGCATTGTGAAGAGGGTAAGATAACATTCATCCATCCATTATCTTCCGCTTTATCCTCTATTCGGGTCGCGGTGGGGTTCCCCATGTCCATTCGGGGGAGAAAGTTTCGGGCGCTGGGCAGATAGACCCAGGACAGGGTACACACTCACTCACTCAGACACACACACAAACACACTCTATATGGGGCAATTGAGAGTATTCAATTTACCTTAAATCCATGTTTTTGGACTTTGGGAGGAAACCGGAGAACTTGGAGGAAGCCCACGCAGACACGGGGAGAACATGGAATCCCCAGTGCTGAGAGGATTGTTAGACAATATCATTCATTCATTAACTCCCGCTTTATTCTCTATTAGGGTCACGGTGGGGTTCCCCATGTCCATCCAGGGGAGAATGTTTCGGGCGCTGGGCAGATACACCCATAACAGGGCGCCAATCTATCTCTGGGCACACACTCACTCACACACACACTCTATATGGGGCAATTTGGAGAACTCAATTGACTTGATCCATGTTTTTGGACTGTGTGAGGAAACCAGAGAACCCGGAGGAAACCCACGCAGACACGGGGAGAACATGGAAACTCCACCCAGATTGGGATTCGAACCGGGAATCCCTAGCGCTGAGAGGCGAACGTGCCGCCATGCCGCCATTGTCTTCATATTGATTTTTGAATTGATTTCGATCAAATCTAATACATAAGCACTTAGTTATTTGTGTCACACAGGCAGGATACATTTTGAGAATTCACTAATTACATTTTCACATACATCTTTATCACATACAGTGCCTTATCATAGCCCCATGTCTTGCTCAGAGTTGTGACTGAAGGACTGGTTGGGCTCCTGTCAAATTTCACATTTCACCTCAGTAGGTCCCCATCTGGGTGGAGTTTCCATGTTCTCCCCGTGTCCGCGTGGGTTTCCTCCGGGTTCTCCGGTTTCCTCCCACAGTCCAAAAACATGGATCAAGTCAATTGAATTCTCCAAAATTGCCCCATATAGAGTGTGTGTGTGTGTGTGTGTGTGTGTGTGTGTGTGAGTGAGTGAGTGAGTGAGTGTGTGCCCAGCGATAGATTGGCGCCCTGTCCTGGGTGTATCTGCCCAGCGCCCGAAACGTTCTCCCCTGGATGGGCATGGGGAACCCCACCGCGACCCTACTAGAGGATAAAGCGGGAGTTAATGAATGAATGACCTCAGTAGGTTTTTGTGGCTGTATCATGATGCTTTATGAAAAAAATAGTCCCATGTTTGTCCACTAGGAGGTGGAATAGCTGTTAAAAGTCATGGTGTGATTTTAATGGGCCATGTTGTTATTGATGTTTATGTAGCACAGCTGTGTGTGTTCAGTGTGAGTAGAAATTTGTTACATTTTAAAATCTTTGCTTTTTTGCAGGTCTTTGATCTATCAGCGTCGCTGGGTGAAGCTGGAAGCTGACTATTTACGATACTTCGACAATGAAAAGGTGTGATGTACTTTTCATTATATCTTAATTACTATAGGTAGCATATATAGTGTAAGAAGTTTAAAATGATTTACTTTGTTTTTGTTAGTGTTTTTTATAGTAATATTAATGGGACTAATTCCTTAAAGACAACTGGCCAATTATCTTTCAGTCATCTTTTTAATGCAAGTTACACTTCCCATAGCATTCATTATATATGTAAGTCCTCTGAATTGTTAGAAACATTTTTTAAAAATCTTCATTATAAATACAGTAGCAAAAGATTTGCTCCACTTATTATCAACCTTATTCCTTCCACTTAATGTAAAGATGGATTTTGTAGTTCTACAATTCCAGACTGTAGTCCATCTGTTTGTGGACTACAGTACATACTGTGTACATCCTCTTTACTCTGTTCTAATGGTTAGGACCTCAATAGTAGCACCACAGAGCAGCTATTATTTGGTTGGTGCATTATTCCTATCCCAGCAGTGTCACTAAGGTGTTTAAATGAAACTACAGCAGCACTGCTGCGTTAAAACCCCCTCATCAGGGCCACCATGTAATTATTCCTGTTCTGTGATGGTCTGGATTACTAACAAAAAAAATAAACAGATGTTGTACAGTCTGTAATTGTAAAACTACAAAGTCTATCTACACTGTGTGCTTAATTTTTAGGCAAGTGAGTATTTTGACCATTTTAACAATTATATGCATATTTTCTAACTCCAAGTTGTGTAAACTTGAATGCCTATTGGATTTAAGGTGATGTGTGTTTGTGTAATGAGTGAGGGAGTGTCCTAAGGACATCACGACAGATTTAAAATCTCTGTTAAATTTTATATGTTGTGCAAGGATTTGTTTACCCATTTTAGTTTACAATTCAGCATTAGATAAATTAAAATAAAAGTGCCACCAGGTTCATCCAAAGAGAAGTTTTTTTTTCCTGTGAATCATAAAAAACATTGTTTTAATTTTTTCTATTTTTTTTAATATAAAATCTAAATGTGTATTTTCATCTGTATGAATCACATTTTATGTTTAATTCCTCTCATATGTGAATTACGCAGTAAATAAAAATTTAAATGTTCAGAAGTGTGTTTCCTATACAGGATGTTGTAACCAGTACTTAAAAAAAACTACCCTTACTAAACTTAAACAAACCAAAAGGTTTGCATAGGACTTAATAATCATGGCTTATTAAAATACAAATGAGTACAACAAAATATACAATATTAAGTGATGGTCAAATTCAGCAGGTACAACTCCTTGTTTCTACACTTATTCAGTATGTGATCAGTTTTTTCACCATATAGAGGCAATTTGTTGTTCTACATTAACAGCCTGTAGTCTGTCTGTTCCTGTGTGTGTGTGTGTGTGTGTGTTAGTGTGTGTTGTGTTGATAGGTGTGGATCGTCAATAAAAAGGGGAAATGCTCTGTATTCTGTCCCATACTAAATTCCCCTTCTGTTTTATTTTTATCAGGTTCTGTTCTGATTTACTGACTTACCTAATTAATAAACAAATTGTTATTCGACACTAAAGGTTCATTTTGAACAATTGTTTTTGGGGCAGCATCAAAACCAGCCTGATTTTGGTTCTCCAAAAGAATCGGAAGCAAAATATCTGAACAGTCCAGTTAAATTTAATCAAACTGCCTTTGAACAGTGAATTATTATGGAAGTGATGTGAGTGAGTTATTATACTTGTTTCTACAAAAGATTCTATGCAGGTATTTTGATTTGTTATATATTAACTTCACCTCAGTTTTTTTAAATAAATGCTGTATATGTATTTATTTTAGTAGGCATGCACAAGTATTGTATAAAAACTATTTTAAAATATGAATATTACTAATATTAGTAATATATATTATATATATTCATTATCTTCTGCTTAATCCTCTACTAGGGTTTTGGACTAGTTCCCCATGCCAACCAGGGGAGAAAGATTCAGGCACTCTATCGTTGGGCACACTATATGGGGCAATTTAGAGCATTCACTTTACATTCAATCCATGTTTTTGGACTGTGGCAGGAAACCGGAGAACCCGGAGGAATCCCATGTGGACACGGGGACAACAAGGAAACTCCACCCATATTGGGATTCGGACCTGGAATACCCAGCGCTGAGAGGCGAACATGCTATCCACCATGCCACCCTAATTGTTTATTATTTGTAAAAATGTGTTTCTGCAGACACAATTATGATGTTAAAAGTAATATGTAAAAACATTAATATTTAGATTACATTAAAAGGTGTTTTGCGGAAGCACAGTGGCTTAGCGGTTAGCATGTTCGCCTCTCAGCATTGGGGATTCAGGTTCGAATCCCAATCTGGGTGTAGTTTCCATGTTCTCCCCTTGTCTGCGTGGGTTTCCCCGGGTTTTTCAGTTTCCTCCCACAGTCCAAAACATGGATTCAAGGTAAAGTGAATGCTCTAAATTGTTTAGTTTGTGTATGTGTGTCTGTGTGAGGGAGTGTGTGCTCAACGATAGATTGGTGCCCTGTCCTGGGAGTATCTGCCCAGTGCCTGAATCTTTCCCCCCTAGTTGAGCATGGGGAACTAGTCCCCCACCACAACCCTAGGATTAAGCAGAAGATAATGAATATATAAAATATATATTACTAATATTAGTAATATTCATATTTTAAAATTGTTTTTATACAATACTTATGCATGCTACCTAAAATAAATACATATACAGCATGTATATAAAAACACTGAGGTGAAGTCTCACACATGTCTCAGTGGGGTTGACATTTTTAACTTCATTTATTCATTATCTCCTGCTTTATCCTCTATTAGGGTCGCGGTGGGGTTCCCCATGCCCATCCAGGGGAGAACGTCTCGGGCGCTGGGCAGACAGACCAGGACAGGGCGCCAATCCATCACTGGGCACACACTCACTCACACAGACACACTCTATATGGGGCAATTTTGAGAATTCAATTGACTTGATCCATGTTTTTGGACTGTGGGAGGAAACTGGAGAACCCAGAGGAAACCCACGCAGACACGGGGAGAACATGGAAACTCCACCCAGATGGGGATTCGAACCGGGAATCCCTACCGCTGAGAGGCGAACGTGCTAACCACTAAGCCACCCTGCCGCCCATTTTTAACTTCTTGCGCTAAATTTACAGTTCAGATTTATTATTGTTTTTTTATTATCTTTTTTCAGGAGGTTTATTCCAAGCGGCTTATACCAACTGCTTCCATCACAGGTGTGTCTATGGTGGGAGATCAAAAGTTTGAGGTGGTGACACATAACCGCACCTTTTTATTCCGGGCAGAAAGTGATTGTAAGTACTAAGTGTGTGTGCACCATCTAAAAGTGTGTGTGTTTGTGTGTGTATTATTTTCTGTGTGTATAATGTATGTGTTCCTGTGGGGACCCAGGGTAGAATAGGTCCTCAGTCCCCTCTGGCTTCTCGTAAAAGGCGAGTAAACGAGGCACCTAGTTTGCCGTAAGGTGTGACCCGTGTCTGCGGAGAATGGGATCCTGGTGTTTGAGGGGAGTGTTGGCTGCGGTTGCCACTTTTCCCAACACAGCACTTTGACCCAGACTTCGCATAGATGGGAGGTTGGAGTGGCCCGCTCCAATCAATCGGCTGGTCAGGACATGCCCTAGGCTGTATTCTCCTAGGAGAACCCTAGAAGGCGCTGGCTCAGGGTCAATCGAACGCTAAGAACACCTGGTGTCGAGTATACAGTACTGTCCTTATAGCCCTGGTATGCAACTGCTGGAGATCCGCACCACTGCGTATGCCCGATTGGGGCTCCAAGGTGGGTGGGGAATAAGGATAATGAAACAAAGCCGATCCAATCATGAATACTAAACATACCTCAAAACGAAAACTACTGGACTATGAAAACGAACTAGAACTGGCAAATAGCCTAAACGCTAAAGGACCAAGTGATAACTGGCCTAGATTTGTGGTGATGGAATCCACTCAAGCTGACATGACACTGACCAAACTTTCACATTTTGCAATCCAAAAGGGTATTATGGGAATAGCAGGCACAGTCAAAGATGCAAAGAAGCTTCGATCAGGCCAAATACTTATTGAATGCCTCAAGAAAGCACAGACCGACAACCTGTTAAATACCAAAACATTCGTCAACATCAGCGTAAAGACGTACCCGCATCAAACCCTAAACAGCAGCAAGGGAGTAATCCGCTGCCGAGACCTAGAAGACATGGACGAGGAAGACATAACAAAAGAAGTGGCTCCTCAAGAAGTAAGCAACGTCAAAAGAATCATAATCAAGAGACAAGACCGAGTCATAAAAACGAACACATATATAATGACCCTCAATAAAACCACCCCTCCAACCAAACTCTTAATAGGTTACCAAAGGGTGGATGTAAACGTCTTTATCCCAAACCCTACCAGATGCTATAAATGCCAAAAATTCGGACACAGATCAGCTGGATGTAGAAGCACTACAACTTATTGTAACTGTGCAGAGGAGGAGCATGAACTGCCATGCACCAAGGTCCCGAAATGCAGGAACTGTGGAGGAGCCCATGCAGCATCAAACAAAAACTGTCCGATCTGACTAAAGGAGAAAGAAATTCAGAGAATTAAACATACCAAAAAAATCAGCTATGCTGAAGCAAGAAAACAAATCCCCGAAACGCAAAGTGTCACATTTACAAAGACTTTTGCAGATGTGGTGAAAACAAAAACAAGCACCTGCCAAACCAACTATACCGGGCTCAACAAAGACAAACCCCAAATAATAAACCCTATCAAAGAGCCAGCACCCCCAAAATCAAAAAGCACATGCACACAAAGCCCTACTATGGCATCACAACTGGCCCTTAGCACCAGCAAACCCCAAGAAGAAATGAACACCAAAAATGACACAATGAAAAAAAAGTGACTGCCCTCAACTGCTAAAAGCCCTAGATCACAACACACACAAAACAGAGAAAACCAAGGATGTAGAGATGAAAGAATATTCATATTAGACATCGCAGTATATCCCCAAAAACCAGAAATAAACCCCGTTCCAACATACTAAAACCTAAATGACAAGTGCCATAATACAATGGAACTGCAGAGGCCTCAGGGCTAATCCAGAATCCCTTCAACAGACTCAAAACAACTCAAACATGTACATCAGACAAAATGGCAAACTGAATGGGACATCCAGACCAGAAACAAACTTCATACAACCGAAATACAAACGAAAATCGACAACGGACCAAGAACACACCATGGACGGTGCATAGACCAAGTCATCGTATTGAGATATCCTACGGCTAAAAAGATAAAAATGGAAATATATGAGTGACTGAAATATATGGATTAAGTGAAAGTATACAGACAGTAAAAACTGCCATTGGATAGCATAAAAATGCTAAATATGGCATTAAAACATAAATATATAAATAAATACATATAATGTATGTGTAATAGTGTATCTAGTCATGTGTGTATATTAATGTTTAATTAATGTATGTATGTGTGTGTGTACTGTGTTTGGTAGATGAGAGAAGTGAGTGGGTATCAATGCTACAGAACGTGATCACACCTTTAAGGTCCTTGTCGATTCCAAACCAGTACATAAACGCAGAAATGAAAGGTTACCTGGAGCTCAAAGGTCTGAGGTCTAAACTCTACACTGTGGTGTGTGGGGACAAAGTGTTTCTCTTCAAAAATGCAGAGGTACGTTCACCATGAGTACAAAACATTAAACACCATCTCATTCAGATTATCTAGCTCTAGTGTGTGGAAACATTCTGACTGGTTTTAATCTCTTTAATACTGCTGGCATTCCAGTGTACATACTGCACTATTACACACCTGTGTACTTACAAAACATGTACTGATTCACTGTGTGTGAGAGTGTGGGTGTGCGTATGTGTGTTGAAAAATTGTGTATGGCTGTATTTTGTTTGATGAATTATTGTGTGTTTAGGTAATCCCATTTTTGAGTTGTTGTGCATTGAAATGTTTTGTATAATTGTCTTTGTAATCATGTATTTGAATTGTTCGCTGTGTTGTGTTGTGTATGTTTATTTGTGTTGTCATATCGTTTATGTGGTTATGTTTTAATGCTACCTATATGATGGTTTTGTATCAGGACTTCAAGCTGGGTATTGGGATCACATCTATAGATATGAATGTAGGGAATGTGAAGGACACAGACAGGAGAACCTTTGACTTGACCACCCCGTATCGAGTATTCAGGTGAGTAACTCCATCGATTCGCTCATTTATTTATTTCAATTTTAAATAAATATCAGAAGAGTGGGATCTACTTCAGGGCAAATAATTTTGGTTACTGAATATTTGGTGTATCTCTAAAATTAATAATTAAATCAAATAACAATATCAATGACATTAGACCATTTAGTGAAGTCGTGTTTTATTCAGAAATACATGTGTTAATAATTCTGTTCCTCCAAACATATATACTGTATATATGAGATGGATGATCATCGATGTCTCATGCTGATTGAAGCAGCAGAGGATCTACAATAAGCATGGTGGTGGCAGCATGATGACGTGGAAAGGTTTTTTTAATGGGAAAAGGCAAGATGAAGAAGCCAAAGTCCCTTTATTGATTCTCTGTTATTATCAGTACCTTTCAGGGCTTGTACTATTTACAAAGTAGCCAATAATTATCAGATATTTTGTTCTGTATAACGTTCTAAATCTTTAACATTTTTGGAGAATTACAGTTACAGGGCAGCATAGTGGAGTGACTCCACTTCACAGCAGAAACTTCCCAGGTTTAATTCCGTGATTTTTATGAGGACTCCTCATGTCCTCTCTGTGTTTTAAGTGATACCAAATTGACCCACAACTATATTTTTTGTAACTGTTCTTGATGGGGAAACAGCCATTGATGTAGTTGAGACATTAGACTCTCAAACAAACACACTGAAGTTTTCTGAGTTGCACTATGTTGCAATGAGTTGGAAATTGTTTTATTTAAACGCTATACTAATACTATGTTGGGTCCAGATGTGCTGATCAATAACCTCACTTCTTCTGCAGTTTTGTTGCAGATACAGACCAGCTGAAAGAACAGTGGGTGGAGGCGATGCGAGACTCAATCGCAGAGGCACTTTCCAATTATGAAGTAGCAGAGAGGATATGGGCGGAGCCAGCTAATCAGAAATGTGCCGATTGTAGTGCAGCCAAGCCTGAGTGGGCAGCCATCAATTTGTGCGTGGTCTTCTGTAAACGCTGTGCCGGTAAATGGGCTATGAATGTTAGGCTGTAAATCTGAAACCATAAAAAATGTACTGTGTCCAAAATACAGTGGAAACATACCATACCAGCTGCAATATAGAAACCTAACAGAACTAACTGTAAATATTTTTCTCTTTCCTGTTTTTTAAGGAGAGCACCGTAGTCTGGGCCCAAGTATATCGAAAGTACGGAGTCTAAAAATGGACAATAAGGTGTGGACAGATGAGCAAATTGAGGTACGGATTTGATTCCTGTTTCAAGTTTAAGTTATTTATTTATAAAGCGCTTTTTACAATAGTACATTGTCTCAAAGCAGCTTTACAGTGTTATAAGCCTTTAAACCACAAAAGAGCAAGCCGAAGCCACAGTGGCAAGAAAAAACTCCCTGTTGTGTTGTTATTTTAAGGAAGAAACCTTGGGAGGACCAAGGCTCAGTGAGGGACTCATCCTCCTTGAGCGTCCAGGCAGCATCAACAGTGTAGAACACTAATGTACAGATTGTGTGATGATCAGGTGACCATATTTAACAATTGGAAAACTCTATATAAGTCCATTGAGGGCGTCCTGCAAGACTGCCAGTCCAATAGAAATCCAGGTTCCATTCAGTAATTGTCGTATCCGCAGTGCTTCAGCAGAGCCATGGATGAAGAGCTGACGACACCTCCAGGAAATTGGCAATACCTTAAAAGAAACAAACAAGAAAAGCAGTTAATTCTAATAAAGCACAGCATTTTAAGTAATAACCAGAGTTTGGTTGACACAGCGACTACTAGAGCAGCAGAACTAAAAGGGGCAGATACTGTAGACTCTACTTAGTTGAGATGGTTCCCTGGAACAGCATCATTTCAGTGCCACACCCCCTATTAAGTCTGAGATCATTTTCTTTATTTACAGGGAATTAATTAAACACATTGTGATGCCCTATTTTAATCACGATGCGACACACTGATGCTACTTACTAATTACTAATGTAATTTTTTTCCCACTTGTGGTCATCAGCTGTTCCTGGTGGTGGGTAATGAACGAGCCAATCAGTTTTGGGCAGCCAATGTCCCACCCAGTGAAGCTCTGACGGAGCTTAGCAGCAATGAAGAAAGGAAGCGCTTCATTATTGCAAAATATCGTGAAGGCAAATACCGCCGTTACCACCCACTGTTTGGCAACCAAAAAGAGCTGGATAATGTAAGAACTGCTGCTATATACAACTACACAATACTAAATGGTGTGCACACAAATACACAAGGCTGCAAACTAACATTGGCTTCACATGGTACACTGCTACAACAACGAGTTGATGTTGTTGTTGTACAAACAAACAAACACGACTACGTGGAACTTGTACATGACTGTAATAGATAGCGTCACAAAATGACTTAATGCTAGATAGCGCCTACACACAACACTGCTAGAAGCCATTAGACCCTGCTACACATCACCTACACACAGACACTTACGGACACTGATACACCTACACACAGCAATACACTATTGCACAACCACAACCTGCTACACAACATCTACACATGCCTATACACTAACATAATACAGCTTCACACGATAACACACCTCTACACAGCATCTATACACAACAGACTGCACAAAGCATTTTCTATTTTACTAAGTAATGCTTCTTAACAACTACACCCTACTATACAACACCAACACATGACTACACACTAACATAATACAGCTTAACGCAATAACACACCGCTACACAGCATCTGTACACAATAGACTGCACAAAGCATTTTTCTAATCTACTAGACACTGCTTTAAAACACATACACATGGCTACATGTTACACAATGACACACTGCTACACAATACGGTTTATGGCTACGCACTGTCTGCACATAAATACACACTAACTCACAATGGTGTCATACAATGGTACATTGCTACACAGCACCTGCACAACGAACAGCAGCAAAGTATCTTTTTGACTACAAGACAATGTTTAACAACGACACACTGCTACACTACATATTCACATGGCTACACACTAACATAATACAGCTCCACACAATAACACACCACTACACAGCATCTATACGCAACAGACTGCTACAAAGCATTTTCTAATCTACTAGACACTACAGCTACACAACACCTACACATGGCTAGACGTTACACAACAAAATACTGCTACACAACACTTTTACTGCTACACACTGTCTGCACATGGATACACTTTAACTCACAACAGTGTCAAACAACGGTACATTGCTGCACAGCACCTGCACCTACTCAAGACAATGCTTAACAACTACACACTGCTACACAACATCTGCACGTGACTACAAACTAATACACAACAGCTCCACAAAATGCCTCACTGCTACACAGCAGCCTCACACAATTACACAATAGTACCTAACTAAACACAATACTGTACACAGACACACTGCTACAAAGCAGCCACTAGACACTTCTCCACGGCTACACAACACGGACACACAACACCCACATATAGTTACACAGTGCTACACAAAACCGACACACTGTCATATGGGCACACACAAGTACACACTGCTTTAGACACCAATACAAACATCTACACAACAAACACACTGTATTCCTTGTCTTCTGTCTGTCTCTGTTTCTGTCTATCTGTCTGTGTCTCTCTCTCTTACTCGCTCCCTCTATTTCCCCTTCCCCCTCCCTCCCCTGTTTTATACTGCATGCTGGTTTGTTGATCTTGCTGCTGTAAGGCATCACCCACACTCTGTGACTTAGCGTCCTCCTTATTGGAGGAGGGTTCCATTCAGAACCTGCCCCCTGTCCTGAGCCCCTCCTCCTCTCACAAAGTTCAACATTCTGAGCTCTCTCCCCTCCTCACTTCTCATTCTGACTCAAGTGTGTGGGGTTGTGCTGCAATTCAGAATTTTGGATTAGAACACACTCTTACACTGGACTTGGATATAATGAACTAAGGGACTACAGACTTTGGTAAGGATGTGTGTGTGTGTGTGTGTGTGTGTGTCTGTGTGTGTGTTGTATTTCCTGAAGTTTGACATTTAAAAACTTTTCAGTTCCCTAGAGTTGAGCTACCTGGTGTGTGTGTGAAGTGTTTGGGTGATTGTGTGTGTAAGTGTTCTAAGTGAGTGTGTGTATGAGTGTTTTGATTTTGTGTGTGAGTGCATGAGTGTTTCGAGGTAGTTTTTTGAGTCAGTGTTTTGATTGTGTGTAGGAGTAAGTGTGTGAGTGTATGAGTGGGTGTATGTGTGAGTGTATGAGTGAGTGTTCTGAGGTAGTCATTTTGAGTGTGAGTGTGAGTGTGTGTGTGGGGGGGTATTGGGGTGAGGTATTGGTGAGGAGTGGGGGTGTTGAAATGGATGAGTATCTCTCATTGTTTGTTTAGAGACACTCACCTTTCTCAATGGCCAGCTTTGTCATACTGTGCCATCACTCACTCCTTTGTTTGTGTGTGTGTGTGTGTGTGTGTGTGTGTGTGTGTGTGTGTGTGTGTGTGTGCGATTGCTTATATTATTCTGAATTAGGCTCACAGCACATGACTGTGAGGCAGTTCTAGCATGTGAGAGTGTGTATTTGGTAGACAGATGATGTGACTTCAGCTGATTTCTGTTCACTAAATAGACAACATACAAATTATCAAAACTTTTTTTTAACAAGTAAACAACGACAAGTGACAATTTACCATTTAAAGAGATGGACTAAGTTAAATGTGTGTTATTAGTTCATTTTCTTGGTTGTTCTTTTATTTATTATATAAAGTGAAGGTTACTGCAGAAGTTTAAGGTTAGTGTTCTTAGCAGAACACTGGAGTTCTGCCATACCATTAAGGAAGGTGATGAAATGGTCACTAATGAAACCATGTTCCCAAAACTATTAGCTTTGTCTACAACATACATTCTATTGCCAGAAGAATTTGCTCACGCATTCAAATGATCAGAATCAGGTGTTCCAATCACTTCCATGGCCACAGGTGTATAAACTCAATGCAGACTGTTTTTACAAACATTTGTAAAAGAATGAGTCACTCTTAGAAGCTCAGTGAATTCCAGTGTGGAACTGTAATAGGATGCCACCTTTGCAACAAATCCAGTCATGAAATTTCTTTGCTCCTAAATATTCCACAGACAACTGTCAGCTGTATTGTAAGAAAATGGAAGTGTTTGGGAACGACAGCAAACTTTACAGCAAACTTTAAAGCAAACTTTTTACAACAAAGTGTTAGGCCACCTAACCAGACGTCAGGTTAACGGATGCTGCCACGCATAGTGCAAAGAGGTCTTCAACTTTCTGCAGAGTTAATCACTACAGAACTCCAAACTTCACGTGGCCTTCAGATTCACTCAAGAACAGTGCGCAGAGCTTCATGGAATGGGTTTCCATGGTTGAGCAGCTGCATCCAAGCCATATATCACCAAGTACAATGCAAAGCTTCGGATGCATTGGTGTAAACCACGCCACCACTGGACTCTAGAGCAGTTGAGACGCATTCTGTTCAGTTGAGATGATGGATTATGGACGAGAACAGTACATATCTGACTGCATTGTGCCAAGTGTAAAGTTTAGTGGGGGGGGGGGGATTATGGTGTGGGGTTGTCTTTCAGGAACTAGGCTTGGCCCCATAGTTCCAGTGAAAGGAACTGTGAATGCTTCAGCATACCAAGACATTTTAGACAATTTCATGCTCCCAACTTTGTGGGAACGGTTTAGAGCTGGCCCCTTCCTCTTCCAACATGAATTTGCACCAGTGCACAAAGCAAGGTCCATAAAAACAAGAATGACTGAGTCTGGAATGAGTCTGGTGAGGATGAACTTGACTGGCCTGCACAGAGTCCTGACCTCAACCTGATGGAACAGCTTTGGGATGAAGAGACTGAGAGCCACACCTTCTCGTTCAACATCAGTGTGTGACCTCACAAATGCGCTTCTTGAAGAATGGTCAAACATTCCCATAAACCGCTCCTAAACCTTGTGGACAGCCTTCCTAAAAGTTAAAGCTGTTCTAGCTGCAAAGGGTGGACCGACGTCATATTGAACCCTATAGAACCCATAGGAATGGGATGTCACTGGTGAGCGAATACTTTTTGCAATATAGCACATGCGCTATATACATGTGCTGTAATCTTAACGTTAACCCTTTAATCAAGTCAAGTCAAGTCAAGTAATTTATTTATATAGCGCTTTTTACAACAGTACATTGTCACAAAGCAGCTTTACAGAATGAAAAGCCTTTAAACCCCCAAAGAGCAAGCCGAAGCGACAGTGGCAAGAAAAAACTCCCTTTTATGTTGTTATTTAAGGAAGAAACCTTGGGAGGACCAAGACTCAATGGGGGACTCATCCTCCTTGAGCGGCCAGGCAGCAACAACAGTGTAGAACAGCCATGTCCAGATACTAAACAAATGGAAAAACTAACAACTAGAAAACTATATGTGAGTCCATTAGGGGGCGTCCTGCAGGACCGCCTTGTCAGGATCCATACAGTATTCGTAAGCAGAGCCATGGATCTCCAGGAAGCCGGGGGACACCTCAAAAGGGCCAGTTTTATGCAGGCAATGGAATATTGAACTGACATTATCCAGAGGTCCTGTGTGTGAAAGCACAACCATCTGAATCAGATGGACTGGACTCTTTAAGGGCTTTACCCTGTCAGAATTTTACAATGCGTAATATGCTTGATTGATTTAACCCAAGAGTAAACAGACTCGGTCATAGTCCACAGCATTCCTCTTTTGCAGGTGGGCGTGTTAATCACGTTTTTAAAAGGTAAAGATGTTTAACTTAAGAGATGATGAGATTATGGGACTCTGATGGTTTATCAACTTAGAATCTGACTATGTTGACTATCTGACTATCAACCTATGTTGATTTCCTGATCAGACATGTATGTCGTACTTCATTCAGACATGTACTTCATTCTGAATGCTAGTTCCAGAAGCTATTCACCCAAAATAAAAAATTAAGATTCTCTGAGACAAGCTCCTGCTGTGTGCTGTATTTGTTTAATTAACAAAATAATATAAATTAAGTAATTTGCAATGACTTCCATGTGATGTTCTTTTACCTCTACTAGGGTTGCAAGGGCTTCGGGAGGTTCCCCATGCCCATTCAGGGCATAGGGCGCTGGGCAGATACACCCAGGACAGAGCATCAATCTATGACTGGGCACTCACACAGACACACAAACACACACCATATGGGGCAATTTAGAGTATTCAGTTTACCATAAGGACGGCACAGTGGCTTAGTGGTTAGCACGTCTGCTTCTCTGCGCTGGGGATTCCAGGTTCGAATCCCAATCTGGGTGGAGTTTCTATGTTCACCTCATGTCCGCGTTGGTTTCCTCCAGGTTCTCTGGTTTCCTCCCTCAGTCTAAAAACATGGATTCAAGGTAAATTGAATGCTCTAAATTGCCCCATAAAATTAGAATTAAATTTTATTGTCATTGCACATGTTGCTGGTACAAAGCAACGAAATAGTTATAGCATACAGTGTAGAGAGTGTGTGATAGATTGGTGCCCTGTCCTGGGTGTATATCCCCAGTGCCCAAAATGTTCTCCCCTGTATGGGCACGACACTAGTAGGGGACTAAGCGCAAGATAATAAATAAATGAATTAATTCACCTTGAATCCATGTTTTTGGACTGGGAGGACACCAGAGAACCTGGAGGAAACCCACGCGGACATGAGGAGAACATGGAAACTCCACGCAGATCGGGATTCGGACCTGGAATCCCCAGCGTTGAGAGGCTGACGTGCTAACCACTAAGTCACCGTGCCGCCCGTATGACTGAACTTTACCTGGGATAATTATTATTTTTCATTCACATATTCTTTACATGGAAAATTTTAAACTCTTAATCCTTTAACTCACTTTATGTCTTCAAGTATCCATTAGTACCTTCCCACAAACTGTTGCAACAAAAGAAGATCTGCTATGTGTTAAATAAAACTAAATGCTATTTTTAAGTCCATACAACTTTTATACAAACTTGATCCGCGCTTATTGATTGCCTACTCCGCTCCGAGCATTGTTTTTATAAAATTTGTATCACTGGGGTGTTTCCTTCATTCAGACAGCTGCTACATTCCTGCAGAGGTGGGTGGAGAAACCTGAAAATATTGCTCGGGTTAGTGAGAGTAGCACAGAGCACATACTAGTGAGATGATGAATACTTCTCTGCCTTGCAGCGGCATGGATGTGGTGATGGTCGTGTTTTATTGTAAGCTACATACAATTGAAATAAATACAGCTGCGTGAGTTTTTATACTCAGTGTCACTGATTGGCTAAGAATTCAGCATTTTATCAGAATACTTTATTAATTAACTATTAATTAATCCCCAGAGGAAAATTGTAGTTTTTACAGATTCTCCATTTGTCGTGTTATATACAGAAGTAGAGTAAGAATTAACAATAAGCCCAGTAAATAAAATTAAACTAAAAATACTAAATAATACAGAATAAAGTGGCAAGTAAAGTGGCATGTGTAAGTAAGTTATATATGTATTCAATTTAAATGTTATAAATATATTGCACTGTGGTAATAATGTGGGTCAGGCAATAATGTAATATTGCACACTTGAATCCTAATTAATCCTAATTACGATATTGCACATCAAAGTCGTATTATTAAGTGAGGAGTTGGCCACAGGTAAGAATGATTCATCAGAAATGAGCAGCTCTCATGTAGGTTATATTATAGAATTCTAAGCTGGTATATAGTCTATGGTATATCATGCATTCTGTTTAATCGTCATTACCATCATCAACATTACTAACTACTAACTGTTTTTTCTCACATCTGACCTCCTATAGTATGTTTAATTGCCTTTGTTTGGTGTGTGTTTGGCTGTGATGGTCATGCTGGGCTTTCATTTTTATCTTCGACCTTTCTGAGCAGCAGGTTCTGAGGTTTTTTTTGTGACTATTTTTTTCACGATTTGTCCAAAAAAACTTTGGAATCTGAAACTTTATTAAAGCATCTTGTGTAAATCTGCTATTAAATACTGCTCCTATGTCGTGTTAATGTGAATCTGCACATGATTGCATTAGCAATGGATGCTGAATTCAAATATTTATCCAGAAAAATGTTTTTTCTTTTAGTCTGGCAGGGTCAATATATATATCATTATTTTCTGTTGGCAGTTTTTTTTTGCAGTATTATTGTTTGTGCAGTTTTATCATTTTTTGAATGTGTAAAAGTACTCGTGTCTTGATCCATGGCATCCTGCCTTTGGGACAGCTTTTTGTTTTGTTTATTTTGGTTTGAGCACTTCACTTCAGTTCTGTTTCAATGTTTCATTTTTTTTGTTTGTTTTATTCATGGCTGTGCCTCATTTAGTTAATTATCCTTTGTCACATGACCTCATTTTTTTTTATATAAGGCCAGTCCTGCTCTCTCATATCTGAGAGACCTTCAACTTATACAGGTTCTTTTGTTGATTATTCTTTGTTTATGTGAGTTATGTTGGTATTGAGTAAAGCCTCCTGGTTCCTGAACCTGCTGCCTGTTTAATGTCTGGTTTTCGTGGCATCTCGGTATTTTTTCGTATAAAAACTACTTAAGGCTTAGGCAAAACTTTTTAGTTTTTTAAAAAGTCACTCTTGTTCTAATTTCCCATCATAGGCACTTCTTAAATTAAGTAACCTTTACAAGCTGAATTCTTATCTTTTTAATAGTAAGATGTTATTTGGCAACTGGTTTTTGACACAAACCTTGTTGACGATGGTTCTGGCTAATCCAGAAACTTGTGTCTGATTACCAGACAAGGAAGTCTTTGATTACTGTAAGGTGTCCAGGTTTTAAAGCAGCTGTGCCGTCATCATCGTGAATTAGCAGATTTAATGCTGCTTCTTCCTGTTTACCAAATTTGTTATGATGATGAACGCTACTTATGCCTAAGGAATTTCACATTCCAGGTAAATAGCAAGAGCAACGAATCACAATACAGCATCATGGATGTATTTCAAAACAATTTACCAGCACAATGTAGCATGTGAGAGGTTTGAAGTGTAAGAAAGTCTCAAAAAATGTATTGGGTCACAAAAGTAGCTTCTCTTTGTGGTTTCTCAATTTTAATACAAGTTATATTCAATCAGCAAGTATGATCTTAAGAATCCAGCATTGCAACATGAATTTACCTGAATTTCAGAAATTTCCCCCTGGGGATTAATAAAGTATTCTGATGATGATTCTGATCCTGATGGTCCCCGGGTCGATTCCCAGTCCCAACAAGTGCTATGGCTGAAGTACCCTTGGGCAAGGCACCTAAACCCAATTGCTTCACAGGTGCCATAGTATAGGGCACCCTTGATCATTTTACTAATGTCTGTGTTACCGCCCAAATGGGAGGACAAATACCACTGTGTGTAAACACAGCAGGAAAAATCAGACTTCTATTCCATATGTATGTACAGTATGTATGTACAGTTGAGGACAATATTATTAGCCCCTATGACATTTTATGTCTCCTCAAGATTCTGGCAAGATCCTTTTTAGCAGAGCAAGGCAGTTCTAACAGAGCTTTTCTTAACAAAAACAATTTCATTAGAAGGACCAAAATATTTATATTTGTGCACCAAAACATTATCATGTAAGAATAAGCTAAAATGACCAGGGACATTATTATTAGCCCCCTTTAAGAAATTAACATTTATTAAGTCATCACACAAGCCACTTTTGTGCAGTGATGTGCTTTACCTTCACAGGTGATGTGCATAAAGGTGATCAGGTGAAACAGATGATTGCACTCAATTAAGTTAAGTTAATTAACTCATTTAAGTTAAAACATGGTATAAAAGCCTCATTATGGAGTTGGCAGTTGAGGAAGCAACATGCCAAAAACAAAGGAAATCAGTTTGGACCTGAGAAAAAGAATTATTGATGCACACAAAGCAGGAGAGGGATATACAAAGATATCCAAGCGTTTCCAAGTGTCAAGATCTGGAGTGAGAGGCATCATTCAGAGATTCAAAGACAGCAACACAGTGCAGAACAAGCCTGGAGAAAGATTATTCATACTGGAAGCGTGTCTTATGGTCTGATGAGACTAAACTAGAGCTCTTTGGCCAAAGGGACACTGCTTATGTTTGGAGAAAAAAAGGACAGGCATTCAACCCAAAGAAGTGAAGCATGGTGGTAGGAATATTATGCTACGGGGATGCTTCAGTGCATCTGGAACTGGAAATCTTGTCAAGGTGGATGGAATCATGAATAAAGAAAAATATGTGGCTATTTTGAAAGAGAACCTTAAACAGTCAGCTGTGAAACTGGGTCTGAGACGTCACTTCATTTTCCAAAATGACAAGGATCTTAAAAACATCCCTCCTGGTGAAGAACTATCTCCAGATGACAAAAGTGAATGTAATTGAATGGCCTGCACAAAGCCCTGACTTAAATCCAATATAAAATCTGTGGGGTGACCTAAACAAAAATGTCCATGCCAGACAACCATCAAATCTAGAGGAACTTGAGAGATTTGCCAAAGAAGAATGGGCCAGAATTCTTAAAATGACGTGTGAGAGACTTGTTGTAAACTATAACAAACGTCTGCAGGCAGTAATCCAGCAAAAAGGATACACAATTGACTATTAGGATGTGGGGGCTAATAATTTTGACCCTGATAGTTTTTGTGTTTTGTGTAATATCTTCATTTCTGAGTGGAATATAATATAGTGTAAGCATCCAAAATAAAACTATGATGTCTAAAAAAGCTGTGTTCAGTTTATTTTTATCTGGTTAATATTACTTGGAAAATCCTTAGAACACAAGGACTATTTTGTAAGGGGGCTAATAATATCTTCCTCAACTGTATGTATGTATGTATGTATGTATGTGTATATGTGTGTGTGTGTAAATTGAAATGTTGGTGCAATTGAAGTGTGTATATCAGGGCATGTGTGCTTTTTGATATGGAACATCTTGTGTACTTTAAAAGTATATAAGTGTGAGAGTCAGTACACATGTATTCACACTATGGTTAACAGCTAGTGCAAGGAAATGAACTACAGGCATCTTGCAAACTGTTAAAACACGCTAAACCCCCGCAAGTGCACTGAACCAAAGTAAAAAAAATAAAATAAAGAAAAGTTGTTTTCTCTGTTTTTTTGGTATAAATGAGAACAGAAATATTCTGTTAAACATTTCACAAATTTGAAGATGATTTTATGCTGGAATACAGCATTTTTCTTTCTCCAGACATGAACCTTATCATTTTAAAACAATCAAAAACATCTGCTTTGGCCTCACTTTCTCACAAAAGAACTTTCTGTCTTATAATTTGCCATAAATGTTCAGTGTTTTGCTGATGGTGGACTTGTGAACATTCATATTGCTAATTTAAGACAGGCCTTAAATAACCATTAATTTCCTTTGTGACCTCATAGACTATTTACTTAATTCTGCCTTACTCTTGGTGTGATCTTCTTTGTTGATCGTTCCTAGGAAGTGAGAAAATGATGGGGATTGATAAACTATTTAGATATGGCTTTGTTACCTTTTTCACTATAACAATTAACATTTTTTTCTTTGAGGTTCTTAGCAAGGTCCTTTATTGTACCAAAATTTATTTCCAGAATAACAGCAATTTTGTAAACACTCTGTGCGTGCTGTCTCAAATGGCACACAAACACATCGATTTAAAACTCTACAACATTACAGCTGCAATGAAACATCTGGATTATAGACCTCACAAAGTGTGTGTGTGTGTGTGTGTGTGTGTGTGTGTGCATGCTTGTGAGTGAGCTTGCATGTGTGTGCTTTTCTTCCCTGTGTGAGATCATTCTGAACCATATGGAATCTTTGTCTGTTTTTCTGCTCGTCTCCTCCCTTATTCCATCATCTGGTGTGTGTGTGTGTGTGTGTGTGTGTGAGTGAGAGAGAGTGAGAGAGAGAGCATGTAAGTGAATGTAAGCATGTGTGAGTGAGTGGGTGAGAGGGCGAGAACTAGAGAGAGAGAGAGCGTGCGAGAGAGGATTTTCTATAACCCCATCTCAATCAGTGGAAATGTACTTTCCTGACTTTGTTTCAGAAACAAGTGGGTTTTTGTATAACACACCCTTTGCACCACTGACATTGCAGTCATTTGAAGGTTACATACTTAATTACCAAAATTTCATAACAGTAATTTCATAAGCAAAAATTCTCAAGGTAGTTGGTAGAACCTTTGTTTTGGGTTTCATTCGTGGGTAGATACTTAAGGTCCTTTTACATGTCCCCTCATGAATCTTCTCCTGAATCACTGGTGTCTTCCCAAAGTCTAAAGAAGTGGCACAGCTGAATTAAAGATAGTAATTTGCAGCTAAGTGTGAATGTTTGTCGGCTCTGTAAGAGACTGGAGACTTGTCCAAGTTTCCCCCCTTTTAATTGCAAAGGCACTGGTATGACACAAATCGCAATAAACGGCTCAGAACAGAGGTGTCAAAAACTTAAAGCACATTTTAGGTCCTGGGCTGAACAGGATAAACATTTATTGAACACAATGAAAGTAGTAAATGTTTTCTGAACATGAATAAGAAAAGAAAAAAGACAGGAATTTTATTCCACAATAAATAAACTTAAACTTTATAGAAATTAAAATCATTTGTCCTCTGGAAAAATATCTCGGCGTGTTACAACTATGAACATGCTGCCAAAAATAACATGAAAAAATAAAATGATGATGATGAGTAAAAATAACAAATCAAAACATTTAGTTTTCTTTGCTCTTTGGCCGTTTTAGAAAAATAAACATAAACTTTAATTATCTTTAAATGTTTCTTCCCTTCATAAAATATTCCTGTCAAAATCATACAAATTTAAAATATGAGTATGGTCCAAAAAACATCACCATATATAACAATAATAATAGATCAATGTAAAATGATCTTATGGGTTGGATGGTTTTGTAGTGCCGCCGGCCATAAGTTTGACACCTATGGTTTACAACGTGAATAAAGGAAAATGTTTGGAAAATTCTTAAACAGGGTGGCACGGTAGCTAGGGATTCCCGGTTTGAATCCCCATCTGGGTGGAGTTTCCATGTTCTCCCCGTGTCTGCGTGGGTTTCCTCCGGGTTCTCCGGTTTCCTCCCACAGTCCAAAAACATGGATCAAGTCAATTGAATTCTCAAAATTGCCCCATATAGAGTGTGTCTGTGTGAGTGAGTGTGTGCCCAGCGATGGATTGGCGCCCTGTGCTGGGTCTATCTGCCCAGCACCCGAGACGTTCTCCCCTGGATGGGCATGGGGAACCCCACCGCGACCCTAATAGAGGATAAAGCGGGAGATAATGAATGAAAAGGGTGGCACGGTAGCTTAGTGATTAATACATCCACATCTCAGCGCTGGGGATTCCAGGTTGAAATCCCAATCTTGGTGGAATTTCCATGTTCTCCCTGTGTCCGAATGGGTTTCCTCCAGGTTATTTGGTTTACTCTCACAGTCCAAAAACATGGGTATAAGGTAAATTGAATGCTCTGAATTACCCCTATAGAGTGTATGTGTGTGCTTCTGTGTGGTGTGTGTGAGTGAATGTGCCCAATGATTGGCACCCTGTTCTGGATGTATCTGCCCAGCACCTGAAATGTTCTGCCCTGGATGGGCATGGGAAACCCCCCACGACCCTAGTAAAGGACTTGAGAAGACTAGAAAAGTTGGAAGATAATGAATGAATGAATGAACTCTCAAAAAGGGATTTGATATAATGTTTTATTTATCAATTAGAGGGCAGTCT